>WMED01003838.1:0-21578 GCA_019650415.1 Pipa parva
GCCCATAAAGTCGCACGTTGCCCCACAGAGCCGCACATTGCCCATAAAGTCGCACAGTGCATCGCACATTGACCTGCAGAGCCGCACATTGATCCGCAGACCCATGTATTTCCCCACAATTTCCCCAGCAGATGCAAATCACCCAGTAGAGCTGCATATTGCCCCACAAAGCCGTTGATTGACCCGCAGGGCCATGTATTGTTTCTAATCTGTTGTTTTCTTGTGGAAAACCTGATGTGGCCCAGCCTCACCCAGACTCTACCTTCAGCGGCCCCTGGGTAAATTGAGTTTGAGACCCCTGATCTAATGTGTATTTCCAATTGGTTCTTCTGGTTAGAAATAAAATATTATGATTGGATAATAAGTACGTCCTTTTAAATCCAGTGTATCAAATATATCAGAACATATTGCAGCCCAGATCCTAAGGAATTGACAGGGCAAGTAAACCATTTTTTTCTGCTGAGACTTTTTGACTCCTGGTCAAAACTGGAGTGGGCTTATTCATGAAAGGTCAGATTATTGCATAAAGATGTAAATTCAGATGTATTTAGCACTTTCCCATATTTGGGTATAGAACAAACTCTGATGTGGTGTATTTGAGACCAATTTGTCAGCATACAACAGTCACAAACTTATGGAACTCTTCGCAGAACTTTGTGTGCATGTTCACAGGTAATTGGCCTATTCAGCAAGCAGCCTAGTCTATTGCAGTAGAGTATTTGGCAAGTGGTAAATTAGGTGGCTGACAGTAGGGCTCCTACTGACTACACAAAAGTCAGCTACTGACACGTTCATGCCTTTGCTATCAGAATCCCCTATTTAATGAATAAGTAGAGAATTTGTGACTCAGGGCTTGGCCATGGGGCAAGCAGGGTAGGCGGCTGCCTAGGGTGCAGCAGGAGGGGGGGGGGGTGCTATCTTTGTGATCGTCCCCTTCCTTTCCCCTGTACCTACCTACCTTCACTGTGGCCCAGCTGTCTCTGATGTAGCGCTTAGTGCTACAGCGTCCCTCCTCCCGGCAATTATGTAATTTTCTGTAAGCGGCAGGAAGTTGAATCATTAATGGGGAGAGGAAGGCTGTAGAACTTAGCTGTACAGCAGAGATAGCCAGGCTATGGAGGAAGTAGGTAAGAACAGGGGAAAGGAGGGGGGCCATTACTAAGATAGCGCCCCCCTCCTTCAGAGGGTAGGAACTAGGAAGGGTAGGGCAGCACAGTGTGGGAGGGGATTGTGGGGGCAGCACAGTATGGGGTGTTGTGGGGCAAGTAGCTCAGGGGGAAGGAAAGCAGCATGGAGGGGGCAGCAGGGGAAAGAAACAGCAGAGAGGGGGACATGGAAAACTTTACCTTTAAGAATATTTTCTTTGGGGTCACACCCTAATGAAATGGCCTGCGCATGCCTATGAGGATTATACCGGGTCGAGGGGTAGCGTTTGAAGATGACAGCCTACTGGGAGCACTGAGGAGTAAGACGCCTGAACTCTGCTAGTACTTCTATACAGATGTGGTGATGATCTGATTCTATTCCCCTGAGCTCCCAGAAAGAGCAGTGCACAGAGGATAAGAATCGGATCATTGGGCTGCCACTGTATAGAAGCACTACTAGCCTACTAAGCGGTGCAGCAGGCTGAGAGTGGGATTATGCAGCTGTGTCAGTCCTCAAGGCCGGGGGGGGCGCGATTTCATTACTCCGGCTAGGGCACAAAAATCCTTGTCCCGGCCCTGGTGACTATGGGAAGTGTAGTGACCAAAAGTGATGAGAATTCACTTAAACAGTGGAATTCTCACTCTGATGAATAAGCCCCTTAATGGAAATTCACAATGAAGAAATAATTATTTAAAAATTGCTTAGTGAACTTTCTTACCTGGCAAGATTACTGACCTCACCTCCTTTAGTAAATGCTAATTCATCCCTTTGCACTTTCGCTTTACCAGTTCTAATGTGGGGCTATCCCAGGAAAAATAAAGAAAATTAAAATTATGTACAGTAGTTAAATACTTAAAAAAAACACAACTACAAACAAAATCACTTTATTCTTTTATTTTCTGCTACTTATTATTTAACTGTGCGCTTAAGAGGAAATATCATAATGGGTTTTATAAAATAAGGTAATTATATTTGTAAAATTGCTCTTAAAAATGTTATTTACTGAACTCCCTAAGCTTCTAATGCAATACTTTAGGGTGTTTATTGATCACTATGTCAGAAATGAATTATAAATGTTTTAAGATGAAAGATTTTTTTTTGTCAATACAAATAGCAATGCTTTATAAAGTAGAACTTATCAACAGCTTCTATATGTGTTTTTCTAAAACTGTAGATAAAAATAGAGTATTGCATGGATTACAAACAGTCTCTTTTCCAGGAAGGTTTCAGTAATTTGGCTTACCTGCTGCAGGCGAGCGTGAGCCCAATGGCTAATGTAGCCATGACCTCAAATGGACAATAACAAAACAATAAAAATAAATAAGTGATGACCCTTATGCATCTATATAAAACATACTTAGGGGCATATTTGTTAAAACAACTGATAATGTTAATATTCTGTATTTTGCATACTTGCCACGATACAGCTATATTCATTATTGTTATAAGTATCACTGGCGGCACTTTAATTTAAGTTTGTGCCTTTGATAAGAGTATTTTTGGAAAATATCAAAAGCATTGCCAAGCAGGGAGTGAATAACAGCGCCTTTAATGGTGCCCTAGTGTACAGTATGATGGGCGTCACCATATTGGAGGGGATTGCAGCTGCATAATTTAAACTAATGCTGGCAGGTTGCACAGTAGGGACATCAAGAGGCTTACACTGCCCCAGATGTACTCCTTACTTGCGCAAATGTAAGCTAGTTGGACAAGGTATAAAACTGGTTCAGTGCGTTTATATATTTTGGAAGTGTAAAGCACAACTGTGTGGGTATAGCCCAATTAAGAACATGGAGAACATTTTTTGTTTCAAGATTTTGCAGTGTCTTTGATTGAATGCATGACAATACAGTGCAACTACATGCTCTTTTAAATAGGAAATGGATTGGTTCTTGAATATAGGCCGTAGAATCTGTAGGCAGCGCAAAAACAACAGTAGAACAAACCTCTCCTAGTGTAATATTGTAGTAAAACTACACACCACTTGTGTAATGAATATGGGACTGTGCTATTATAGATACACCAATGATCCACCTTATAGAGGTGATGAAGTGTAAAGTCCAGTGCAAAAGCAGAAGGGGGATAAAATACCACCTAAAGTATTGCACTTACCAGATAGTGGGTTTCAAAAGCTTTTACTGGATATACAGTTGTTTAAGTCTGCTTGACCTTCACCTGGATCTATCAGATCAGACAAACTAAGTCTCTGGGAGTTCTCACCCTATAGCGGATTACATACAAAGCACAGCTGAGACATGGAACCTACTCATTGAAGGAGGGATTTTATCCATTCCATCTGTTCTATGCTAATATTTCAACTAAAAAATGTGAGTGCAATTTTCTTTAAATGTGGAAGATTTCTACACGAGTAGTGTCTGCTTCTGCTTTCTCTTAAGGCCAGCGCATTTTTCCATTATATTGAGAATTGCTTGTTAGAGATTCTTGTGGACAAGAAAAATTTGCGGCAGACCTTGAGTTACAGAAGCCTGCACCCGGACAGTTCCATTGATTCTATTGAAATTACTGTGTCCACAGCACAAGTGTTTCCATCCATCACGCTTTATATCTTATAATCTCACAATATCTGACCACAATTCAAGATAATCCTTATATACTGTATATTGTAATTGTCAGCATGTTTCTTAGTGCTCATGAAATTGAAATTACTTCCTTTTTGACAATTAGAAAGCTTCTTGTTTCACAGTAATACTGGGATTGTAGAGTCTTACATTCCGAGAACTAGACACACAAAACCAAAGAAACACTTATCTATAAGGGTCAATCTAATCTAATGAATATTTTGAGAGTACTGGTCTGATAGGCTTGAATATACTTCCACAGGAGAGAAAATGTAAAGGTCATCTGAATGAGTAGGAACTGCTCTATTAATGATTAAAAATAACAATATTTAAGCTTGTGTGTACAAATGACTGGAGATATAAAAATAGTTCATTCCATGATGACAGTATCCCTTTAAATAGAGGACTGGAGTTTCTAGATGACATTACTATTACATAGTGATTCTAGAAGGGAGATATCCTCCAAATTCTCTATGGCAATAGATAATAGTAGGGTTATAGAAAGAAACATTTTAGCAGAATATAGAAAGTGAATGGCATCCTCCCTTACCTGACTGGATATAAGTAAAAAGAATTGGTAATTACTTTGGTTTTTGTAGTGTGCGACTGAATGCTAGTTCCCTATTTTTACAGATTTTAAACTCAGATGGCTGCACAGAATCTGTGCTTTTGGAGGTGATTTATAGCAATGGAACAGCATTGGTGACCTGCTAACTTTTTTCATACAACACATTAAACTATTAATTAAATGTGCTGGCATCAGCAAACTACGCACATGTGCATACAAGATAATATTGCCGCTTTAAACCGTTTTAATGTATTTATTAAATTACCTGTGTAGGGAATTAGACATACATAGGGAAACTGAAATCTGTTTTCATTCCCCCACGGGAATGTCCTATTCATTATGCAGATACTTGAAAGATTTCCCAAATATATCCCTGTAGATCTGATTCCCTAAATTGGTTCTAAATAGTTTTATAAAGTAGTCATCAGAGACACTGAAAATAGATTTGTATCTAGATTTGATTGAAAACCAGACATACTGGTTTAAATAAGGTTATCAGGAAGTGTATGAAAACCCTAAATAATGGGACCTTAATAGAAAGGTATAATGTCTAAATGATGCAATCATTTATATAGAATATATACACATATATATATATATATATATATATATATATATATATATATCAATAATTAATACAAGGCGTGCTTGAAACATGTAGTGGAAAATAATACGTTTATGGACTTTCTTGCTCCAGTTTCCTCATCTTTGTAATATACAGGAACAGGAGCATATATGGCAGTTTATAGCACATTTCATGCACTCTTCAGAACCCACAAGGTAATACAATGAAAAGAGAAAGAATAAAATAAATTTCTTTTTTAAAACTTTTTTTTAGAATTAAAAAAAAAAAAAATCTATGTAATCTTTGGTCAGGTAAATATCTGATATATTTTTATTTAATGAATGAAGAGTGTATAGAAGTATCAGTGGCATATGGCTTCCTGTGAATACCTGTTCATATTTAATCTGTAACCA
The DNA here is from genome assembly GCA_019650415.1 of Pipa parva. NCBI lineage: Eukaryota > Metazoa > Chordata > Amphibia > Anura > Pipidae > Pipa > Pipa parva. Next base: position 5,272 of record WMED01003838.1, read on the forward strand.
TCCCTTTAAATTTAGGCCTAATGTGTCCCAGCTGCCAACTGCTCATTTCATGTCTGAGCCCTTGTCTGATCAGGTAAGTTATTTTAACACACAGTGCAATTACTGAGATACTTTACAAAATATCTCTGAGATTCAGCTTTATTTTGGGAATATAGCACTACCTAGGTATGTCTTATAGCCTTATACTGTATGTGTCTGTCTTCAGGTTTCAGACATTTTCTAAAGTATATGCAGATTAGACAAAGTGGTACGAAAGGTATAATCTGAATTTACCTATTAGTTCTTAACAGGATTAAACCATAATATAACAGAAATGATGGGCACAGGAAAACAGAGGAAAGAGGAAGAAAACCATCTAATGCATTTCACAGCTAAAGTAACACCTCTAATGCAGGACACATAACATAAAACTGTACCCATAATGACTTGCAGTTACACTACATCTACTCAGACAGGTGTCAGATAAGAGTTTGAGAGAAGCTGCTTCACTGACCTTAGGACATACCTAGATGTATTAGTGAACCAGGACTGGAAAATATTCACTCTGCTGTCAGTCAGGTAATTGAATGCATACTCCTCTGGAACAAGTGACCTGGCTGCTTCAAGTGCACCACCTGTCTGGCCCTAGTAAATTGGTTGCTGGTCTACAGCCGCCTTTCTAATTTGTTTTACCTCCATCTGCCCTATGCGTCTTCACAAAGATCCTGAGGACACTTCCAAAGTGAAATGGAATGCAGCAATAATTAATGCTGCTGCAGCACCATCAGCCATTGTAGATGTAACTATGGCAGCAGCAGTATTGCTGCCATGTCAACTGGTACAGGTTTCCCGCTGCAGGGCTATTTTTCCTCTGGGTCTTGGTACTCAAGGAAGCTTTGTGACAAATACTTTTTACATGGCAGCCCAAATTACTTTTTCCCTAGAACTCATTTTCAGGTACTGACTGTTCCTAGGGGGGATGGGGTGGACCCCCAGAAGTGAAAGGGACTTTGAGTAGCCTCCCAGAATGGCCTATGATATTTCACCACTGTGTAGATGCTGCAAATGGTGGTAGAGGGGCTGCAGGACCCCTGGAGATACAGGCCCAGTGGCTGAAGCAACTGCTGTGAGCACCTTTGAGTACCAATTAAACACCTGGTACTCGAAGACATGAAAATATATTTTCATTTGTGTAAGTTTGAAAGATCAGCAAAGTTTTAACACAGTTAAGATTGTTCTATTTCATTGAGTGGACTAGAGTATTAGACTAGGGTATTAAGCACATGAAACAACTGGAGTAACAATTTTCCAAAAGTTTTCTGTTCACTGTAATTATTATTACTGGCTTTTACAATGGAATCTTATATGCCACATCTAAATAAAAGTTAATATTTAATATTTTGACACTTAAATTTACTAGTTCTCACATTCTACTTTTAGTGGTAGGAAATAGATTTCACACATAAGTTTAATAATAAGATTCTATACTATTTTATATGAACTGTTCCTTACAGTGAGATACACTTTGCTTTTACTGATGTATCACTTTAGCCATTCAAGCTGAATGATGAATTAATAGACAAAGCCAGGCTAATGTGAAATAAAATGAAGACTGAATGATCAAGAGACTTGGATTTGTGGAAAGGTCATGGGTATAGGGTGGCAGAATATACCTTTTGATTATTCTCTACAGTCACTGAGCATTTGACAGAGTCGATGACAGAAACAAGACTGTTGCTAAATTTACATGTACTTTTTGTGAGTGGCTAGCTAGCATATTCCTCTAATAGTGAACTCTCTGACTATATTTTATTTACGGGTTCCTAAAAGTCTATACCTTGTTGTTAACACAACAAATCCCTGAGCTCCTCATACAATAACATATTCCATGATCTATATATATGTTCTATTTATGCAAGTTGCTGAAATTTTTTTTTACATCTTTTCTACTCCTTCCCTGAATTCACATCCTTAAATATCTCATGAAATATCTTAAGTTCACCCTAGCAGATATAATCATTCCAGTCCAGCCCCCACACTTGTTTCACTTCGATGAAAAAGTTTAAATTTTATTTTAAATATACAGTAAAATGTTGCAGAAGCTTAATCAGGCCCTGCTGTTTATCAGTGGATGTTTTCCTCCCAAGAATATCTGTTTTGCCCCATATTTTTTGGTTACTCTTGTCAAACAACCTGGTAACCACATAACTGGTTAATCTGGGGTATGAATCTGAATTCATAATTAGTTTTCATTACTTACGTTTCTTTTCAGGCCCTGTACTTCTTCTGTGTCCTTATATGCACTGTTTGTAAGGTTAACTGACCCTAGCAGTGCTGGATTTCCCTGTAAGCATGAAAGGCCTGTGTCTATAGGCGAATTAAGCCTCAGTCTAACTTAGAAGTATTTTTATTTTCATATGTTGAACCAGACATTTCTTTGTCACACACTTAAAACAATTCAGTTCACTGAGTAATTTCATCTGTGAGTATTTGCACAAAGAGGAGTGGTCAGTTATTAGGTGTGGCTTAGGGTATCAAGAATTTTGAGCCTATAAGCTCCTGAGATGTAAATCCAAAACTGGACCTTAGCAAGAAGATGGCCATGAATGAGAAATACCTTATTAAAACACAAGAAAACAGCTGAAATAATATAATTTATATACAAGTGTTTTGTAAACTGTAATTATTACAGCTTGCTTTTACAATAGAACCCTTCTTTATGTTAAAGCTAAATAAATCTTTGTACCATATTATTTTGAATAGATTTTTTTCAACTACAAATTGTTTTAAAATGTGAGACTTTATTTTACTAGTGATAAGTCATTATATGCTGTCTGCATCAACTGCATAATCTTCTTGCTAGGTTCCAGTGCCTGATTTACATCTCAGTAGCTTATAGGTACAAAACGGTTTGTGCCTTGGGCCATACCTACTTACATGTTACTGCAAAAGAGAGGATCAGAATGAAAAGTGAAATAATAAAACAAAAGAAAAAAAAATGGAGACCTCTTGAAAATTATCATACAAAACTATAATCTACAGTATTTTGAGAATCATTAAAAAACCTAAATGGCAAAAAAAATTCAGCTGCATAAACTATAAATATATGGTTTTATTCCATACTTATGTGTCATTACATATCAGACTAAGGTGCTAAGGCCTTTTAGGAAAGAAGAGATTGGGGCACATCTTATTCAGTTCCTATGATTTTCTTATATCTTACCTCATTTTGTCTCCAAATTCTACCTGTTTATACTACCCTCAGACATATGCCAGATTGGTACAGTTTAAAATTCCAGGAGGGGCCACTGAAGCCTGGCCCACTGGGAGATTCCACAGTGTGTTGGTAGGCCAGTCTCACAAGGTTCCTCCTATTCTGAGAATCCTACATATTGTCCTATTCACTACAACATGTATAATTAATGTTCCTGGAAGGAATATGCAATGGAACAATTTTAAGGTTTGCTTTTCAACCAAACTCAGACAGACAATCTCAAAATAACTTCTACTTAAACTGAAATTCCTACATTTAGGGCTACTGCTGAAAGACAGATGGAAACAATGTTAGGTCAAGGATCTGGCAGTGATTAGTTTAAGAGCAAGGCTACAATATAGACATCAAATTGATGAGCAACCACACGTGAATTCACTAACATGGCATGGCATAAAAGTATGTTACTGGCGTTTTGCTAAGCAACAAGCCACTGTTTCTTTGTTGTTCCAAGAGTTTTTGACACCATAAAGATACATACTATGCTATGCTACTGCCCTTAAAGTATCAGTTTCAAAGTACAAACTAAAAATTTTACAACCACTGAAGAACTACTCTGGACACTTTCTATGAGATAAACAGCTCCTAATGAAAGACCATTCCTATTTCTATTATTGAAATGGCAACAGATTAATCAGAATTACATACTAGTCAAATGCTAATTAATTCCGAATCATAAATCATGTAATAAGTTCTAGCAATGAACACAGCATAGCCAGTATTAACCAACTAAACCTTTCCAGATCAATTTTTGAATGTTGCCAACATGTATGAGCACATACCTTACCCACTAGGTAGAAATCAGGGAAGATATACCCAGGAGATTGGAACTCACTTGTTGGAAATAATAAGTTAATGTGAGCTCAAGTGGGTGGCAAATAAGGTGCACACCTGCCACAGTATTATTGTGAGAATATCTGTTTCAGGTTTCCATTTAAAATACCCCATGAGTCATGACCCTTCATGATAGTATTGCATTAGAGAGTTTTCCTCCTAGTACTGCTTCCTTGACTAATGTCTCACTCAAACTAATAAATTATATTTTTTCTTTTACATTAGCAAATATACTAGCAAACCATTACTATTATAGCTCTACTTACACCTATGGGATTTCTAATGGATTAGAAACATGGGAGTGTGCATCTGTTCAGTTCACAGCTGGTCTACATTAATTGGTAGTCAATGCATTATGGTTTGTGCACAAACTTATACACAAACACACTGTACTAGGCAGTCAAACCAGCCTTGACAAAGGACTTAGAATACAGACCAAAACATTGACTGTACATACCAATTAATAAAGGATATTATATGTGAATAACGTCCTAGTTGTGCCAAGCCTTATTGTATCATATAAAAAATACTGACACCACTTGGCCAGGCAATTTGGGATTGAGACTGGGATCGAAACTAAATAGGTAATTTAAAATCTTGTCCCAGTGCCTTAATTGCCTTACAAGGTATCTCCACTGCTCTCTAGTGGTCACTGTCAGTTATTTTGTCAAGCAAAGGGTGTGGCTTTCTTTCCATGATTTAGAAAATTGAGACTGGAACTTGTGAGATTCTGCGGAGTCAGGATCTGTGGGCTGAGTTCTGGGAAAGTGAACCAGTGAGATACCTCAAAAGGCAGACAACATTCCTAATTTCTGTCTAACGCACTGAGTAGTGAGTGAAATCTGGTTTGACATGAACTGTGACTTCTTGACTAGTTCTTAGAGAAAGAAGTAGTTTTATTTTTGGCTTTCCATACTCAATACCTGTACTCCCTGAGGAAGCCCCCAATCACGGGCGAAACGTGTTGGAGCTGCAACTGGAAACCGGATAGTGGACTTACCACTTTATATAAGCGCATGAACACTATTTTAAATGCGAGTTTTTTCCTATTTTTAGTAAAGCTTTATTTAATGATCTGCACTATTCTATTACTTTCTTTTTTCAAGTACCGTATACCTGGGAAAATTGCCGCACGGAAGACTATATAGACATGAACTCTTAAAGGCATAGCACAAGAGAGAGAACTCTGTGAGTGCAATTTATTGTTTCAACATTACATAAGAATGAAAAAGGTACTACACTATTTGAGACTTTTAATCTCCAGGGCAGCGCAGATACTCTGATACTTTGGAGGTGGAAATACTCAATGGATATTTGCATTGAATAATTCCTCACAGTACATATATACACAGTATATATATAAAATAGATTATACACTCTCAGTAATTTAAATGGAAGAATTATTAGAAACCCCATGAAAATTATTGACCATGGTCTCACAACTTCAGTATAGAGCTAAGTATGAAAATACTTTTGCAGATAATATATTTATTAAAATACTCTAGCATCATTGGACAGTTCATGTTATCTTTACCCACATATGACTTCTGTGACAATGAGTCAATTCTGATCCTTACATTGTCTTTTTGGCTCCAATTATTTTCTTGGGGTACTGGACTGGACTTTGTGATAGATAATTAGCTCCTAAGATCATATGGCCTGGTTCAATTCTTCTTAGTCCCTCTGTGCAGATAAAAAGACCCAGAATGTTTTAAGTTCTTTACTCATAGTTCTGTAAAATATATCTTCACCACCATAGGGTGGTACTAACTGTGTAATCATACAATACTCCATTTTTACTCAAGTATTATACTGTATTATTAACAAGTTTTAATACAGTACATCACTTATTATATAAACTCCAAAAGCAGAATATGACAGATGTGTGTACAAAAAATATACCTTCCATGATGTAGAAAAACTTAAATTGAGAGAATGAATAAGGAAGAGTTCAACATTTTAGTAGGAGCTGCTGTTGTGTTTAGGCTATACAAGTCTAGTTCTTTGTTCTGTGGAACAGCAATTTACAGAGTCCTTTATCCCTCAGCCTTTATCTAAGCCTTTTATTTCTGCCTACATTACATACTGTTACCATGGCAAGAGCTATCTTTATGTTAACATAATAGCAAGATTTATCAGTATGACAGCATTAATAGTGAGTTTAAGCATTTCACACCAGCCAGTTAGTAGATGTTATTAAATTTTCTTTGTCTAATTTTATGTAGGAAAATCAGTTTAAAGAAAAAAAAGTTATTCACATTCATATGAAATAAAGGCAAGTGGGTGTCTCTCAATATAAGGAGCCATCTACTAATCTTCTCTTTCTTTTATAGACTTATTATGTATGTCTGTCTGTCTAATTTTATTTATAAAGCGCCACAAATTTACACAGCGCTGTACAATTCAGCAATACAGTACAGACATGGAAAAAGTGCATTAGACAATACAAGTATAACATCACAAGGATACTTCACTAGGTGCTAGGTTGCAGTTGAGGTTGGAGGTCCCTGACCTGTAGAGCTTACAATCTAAATTATGCAGTTTCTTTATGCATTCCTGTAAACATATATACAATTGACAGACTTGAACTGGCTCAGTTGGTCATCATAAGGGCTTAAAGGTAAGTTCCACCCAGGGCACTACTTGCATGGAGTTTGTATGTATAAAGTTTGCTTATATGTATTATATACAGAATGGGTTTCCTCCCACAATTCAAAAACAGTTTAAATTAGCCTCTGCCTAAATTGTCCTTTGGAAAAGTATACAAACCAGTTAGTTTAATTTGGGAGCAGAAATGTGCAATTGCTTGATGAATTCTAGTCAGTATTTGTATAAATAAAGGATAAGGTTTAAAGGTATCATGGAGAGCCAGGGCTATGACCCAGTTCATTTTTATGAAACTTGAGAAAGTAATGGCACATCCTCCTTGGCCTCACTTTGTCTACTGTAGAAGTGATCCTGTTCTTATTGAGTGATCCTGCAGGACTATTCAAGGTGTTATAAATGCTACGGCTTTACGCTTACCACAGTGTAATAAGCTATACTGCACATCAGGTACATTATGAACAAGCTGCATGGGGACTTGAGCCTCATTGACTAAAGGCTGAATTCACCTGTCGAATTCACTTCACTACAATTCAAGTTGCATCGCTAAAATATTTGCAAATTCACTTTTCACTACTAAGTGGAGAATACACTTGTTGAACAGGTAGACAGTGCTGATTTCTGTCGCCTGTGTAGCATAGTCAGACAGATGGCAGAAGTAGGATGAGAAGACATGTGGAGTGAGACAAATTCAACAAGTGAAGGGTAATGACATCAGCCTTACACTGTCCCACTAACTGTATTTTTTGAATATTCTGTCCATTTCTATATCGCCTTGTTCCTAGGTCATGTGTCACTTTTGAATGAATAGTAGCCTTACACACCATTGGAGCCCTGTCATCAACCCCCTAAATTCACCAGTCTGAAATGGCAAAGTCAAACAGGTGAATTCAGAGAAGTTCACCTAGTCGCATTCGCACCTTCAACTCACTCTTCTACTTAATGAAAAGTAGAAGTACCTGTGCTTGCACACATAAAATGAGGCAAAGAGCTCAGTACGTTTGTGACTTGTGTAGCTGAATTAGTTGCATATTCGCCACTTCCCAGAATTTGCTCAATAAGTGAACATGGAAAGTGGAGAATAGTCATGAATTCACAACTACGCGACTATTCAGACTTTAGACAGTGAAGCTCTACATTGTTTTGATGATACACCATGTGGCTTATTGATATTGTGTCTCTTAGTGTCTAGGGCAAGTAAAGTGCAAAAGCACTGAAGAGGAACACCAATGATTTAGGAAAAGTGCAGTGAGCACTATATGTCAACACTAACATATAAAACATGTTGTTATGTACAGCTTCTGTTTTTTAAGAGTTTCCTCTTCTCTAGGTGTGTTTCTCTTCTTTCATCAAGTCTTACCAAACCTTTAATGGCAGCGGTTGCCTTTCCAGGGGTCAGTTACCCTATCACTCCAGTGCAGGCTAAGGAGTCTTTCCCCATTACTTCTCCTTAGTGGACAGAAAGCTGCCAGTAGCAGACACATCTAACCATCCACACAAATGCCAGGGTGCTAAACATACAGGGTTGTCTTTCCTCTCCTACCAGGGCATATATCTGAAATGGGAAATGCACACAGGGTTTCTTCTTAGGGTTGCTTCCCACACTGAAGGTATTCTACTAGAGTCCCCGCTGCAGCTTTCTCTACCCCATACACATCCCCTAACAACTGAGCTTATCTGACCTTTATCAGGCTTAAAGTGCACCTGTCACCTTAAAACTAATACTAATTTAGGTTCTACTAATGAAATAAACATTTTTTTAGATATATATGTATTTAAAAAGATGTGCCTTTATACAGTGTTTCTTTTTGTCATCTTCCTTTTCTTTCCTAAGTCGGGTGGGCGGGGATAAAAGGATGACTGACATTAAAGTTCCTCCAATCAGATCCCTTAATTCACAATCTAGCAGGGATCTGATTGGAGGAGCTATAATGTCAATCATTTAGCCCACACCCAACTCAGGAAAGAAAAGTTGGGCTGACAGGGAAGATGGCAGAGAGACACTGTATAAAAGGTTCATTTATTAAATACATATATATGTACAAAAATGTTTATTTCATTAGTAGAACCTAAATTAGTATTAGAGTTTTGAGGTGACAGGTGCACTTTAACCAAGGCATGGCTGCACAATCTCATACTTTTAATTGTAATACAACTTATTCCAAGGGAATACAGCAAATGACCAATGCAAATCTCTTTCTTTGTTGACATAATATAATTTTGTCATTTACCACATACAGTAATTTTTGCATAACAGCTGGAAACTACTCATTATTATGATGTTACAGCAAAATAGACTGTGGATTCTCCAGGGTTCCTTTATAGGAGCTTGGAATCATGTCTGATATTTTGCTATTTTGTTTAGTGCTAAAAGCTACATTATAAGATGTACTTGTTCCTGCAAGTGGTATGGGGAACTAGTATTGCTGATCATTTTTTTAGAAATCATATAAAAATACTCCCTGCATTTTAAATCATCACTACAAAATCCCTTTCTTTAAGGGAACAGGGACATATTATCTTTATTCTGCTCAAATCTCTTTAAGAAAGTTTTCCAAACATCTCCTTTATTATGCATGAGTCAACGGTGCAACCCCTGTGCCAAGTCAAGTCTTGTCTTGCTATGGATAATAGACGCTCAACAGTATGTTTCTGTGTCTGTGTCCCTCTCAGTTAATGAAAGTACTATATGAAAGAGAACTTCTCTATTGAATTCTGCATTTAAGAGAAAAAAAAAATCAGAATAAACATATTTGTAATTTGTTTAATTTTGTTGCATTTGCCTATCATGTTTAATTGTGATGATTCTGGCACATATATGTCTACACAACAATCGAATTCTCACTCTCATGAATAAGCCTCTTCAGAAGAGTGTTATTTTGCAAATGGCAATATGGTCCGCTTCAACTTCTGGATTGATAAACTTTGTGTGCACATTTTGCCTCACATGTAATTAGTACATGGATGAATAGCCTGTCTCTGTACAGTTGATGAACTACAGATCGCAGCATCCCCTGACAGTCAAGTGAATCAACCCCACATTATTAATAATCCAGGAAACTATAATACCTACACATGCTGGTGCCACTTGTGTGTAAGAAAGCACACCCAATCCAAAACACAAAATTTTCGGTCAACTGAGAACAATCTGACTATTACAAAATAACACTATTGTGCCTCTGTGTTTGCATTGTACAGCACACTAACCAAAAGGATTTGGCCAAATGGCTTGATCTGCAGGGAGGAATGAAAAGCCAACCAGGATATCTACTGGAATCTAGACAGGTCATTCTGGTTATGCTATATAGATTTACATACAACTTGATGGCAGAAAAAAAAAAAAATTGGCATATTAATGTTTTTCGATATTGAAAGATTTTATTCAGCATTAAATAAACTGAGGGAAATCAAAAATGCAGTGGAAAATAAAAACTGCGATAACATGCCAAAATGCTGAGAAAATGGATCAAATAGGTCAAAATTACCTGCAGAAATTTTCCCTATAAGCTACAGAGTCCTAAATCTCCTTTACTTGGCACAGTTATATAGCGTGAAAAAGAAAGAGGTCTTTAAACTGGAACCAGCTATTCATTCTGTGTAAGAACACATGCTAATTACTTGCTTCAGCTGGGTTAAAGGAATTTGGAATGTGACTAAAATATTCATATAAAAGTAATGAGGAATGGAAGATAGTAAGCTACTCAGCTAAACTAGTTGCCGTTTGTTAATAAAGCACAGTGCAGCAATTTGTGTCTCTCAAACAAAAAAAAAAAGGTACTAGCTTGGGGCATATTTACCAAGACCTATTTGACCATATCGATTTATTTCAAGCCATTTTGCTGTCAATTTTTATTTCTCTGTATTTTTCGATTTCCCTGATTTCCAAAGGATCAATAAAAATGTTTCCCCATCAAAATAAATCATTATTGATACATATCAATCAGTTAACAGGGGCACACTTTGCAATGCTTTTCTATGAGGGTTCCTTCCATTACAAATCGATATTGATGTCTCTTTTCTATGGGAAAATATTTTGTACTGAGGATAAATGACAGGACCAACTCCATAGGGAATAATGGGTTTTCGCCAGTCTGAAGATGAATTGTTCTGGGTGATAAAATTGTTTTTGAACGGTTTAGTAAATTGGAGAAAACAGCAATATTGTTAAATATAGGCGGTTTCTCCTGCATTTACTAGTTGAAAAACCTGTTTGAATTTAGTAAATGTGCCTTACACTGTTTGGCAGCATTGTGCACTGAACCACTTTTAAATCTGAAACAAAGTTTCCTACTTTGATACAATTTTGTTATTTAAGGCATTTATAACAGTTTAAAGTTCATTCACTGATTGTAGTGGAAATAAAATACTCTTTTGCTCTCTTTGCCATACTAACCTAGTGTATGGACTTTCACATCAGCACTTACTGATCTTTGCATATTCAGCAAACTCTGCACTGTGGTGAATTTGCGAGCACTTAGGATGCTTGCAACGGTTGTAGAATTATGGAGCTCTGCATCACTTTGCACAGGTGATTCACAGGTTCATCAAGCGTCAGAGTCTGTTGCAGTTTGCATAGTTCAGGATTATTATTTTTCAGTTGGATAATACATGAAATGATTTAACTTATCAGCATTTAACATTTAATAACCCAAAAGACTGTTTAAATTCTGTGATTTCTGTCTGTTAAGAAGCACAGGGGTCTATAGATAAAAATACACATTTGAGTGTTTAAGTGAATATGACACTATAGCCCTCTATGCTCTGACAGTCACAAATTCACTACTGCTTATTCACTAAGTGGCGTATTCCCATACTGAAGGAGCAAATGGTGTCAAATGTGATTTCTTAGGAGCATTTTTAAAGAAACCTGATTCCCTCTCTACAGTATGTCCCTTAACTGTTAAGTTATTGACTTGTTTCTCTTATAGAGGAACAAACACTTAGGGCCTCATTGACTAAAGCATGAATTCACCTGTCTATAGATCAAGTCACATCGCAAAAATAGATGAAAATTCACTTCTCAGTACTGACTAAGCGGAGAATAGATTTGACTAACAGGCAGACAGTAGCAAACACTGTCAGATGCATAGAAACAGAATGAAAAGTCATGTGGAGTGAGGAAAATTTGATGAGTGAAGGGCAGTGGCGTCAGTCTCACACTATCCCACTAACTGTGTTGTGTGAATATTCTATTTGTCACCTTGTCCCTAGGTCATGCCATTTAGTTGCAGTCGCCATTGTCACTTTTGAATAAAGTCACCTTACGCCACTGCAGCTCTGCCATCAACCTCCCAATTTGCCACTTTGAACTGGCAAAGTGAAAGAGGTGAATTCAGAGCAGTTCACCTAATCGCATTCACTCCTTCGACACACTCCGTATCTTAATTAATGGTAGAAGTAGCTGTGCTTGCACATGCAGAGTACTGCAAAGAGCTCCATAAGTTTACAACTTTCGCAGATGCCAGGATTGGTTGCACATTCACCACTTTGCAGAGTTTAGACATTAAGTGAACATGGGGAAGTGGCAAATACATGTAAATTCAGAGATCTATGTGACCATTTGGATTTTAGTCAATGAGGTCCTTAGACCTACTAGTAACCAAGAAACCAGGGGTCCACCAAGCAAAATATTTATTTTTTTCTAATTGTATCCCACCTCCCTCAAATCATGATCTAGCACGGATCAGATTGGAGGAGCTATAATGTCAATCATCATTTAGCCCCACCCACCTAACTCGGGAAAGAAAAAGCAGGCTGACAGAGAGAGAGACACTGTATAAAGGTACATTTTTAAAATACATATATATTTACAAATATGTTTATTTCATTAGTAGAACCTAATTTAGTAATAGTTTTGAGGTGACAGGTGCACTTTAATGCCTCCTGTTTTTATCTCCAATTTCAACTAGATGAAGAAGTTGAGAATGGAAGCTGAAATGAGCCTTTAATGTATTTTTTTTTTAGACCAGAAGAAATAATTAAAATAAATGGCCTTTAAATGTACAATGTGTTTACTGGGAAATGCATTATTTTAGAAAATTAAGTACAAATACAAGCATACAATGGAAATGAGAAAAAGTAGCATGAAAAAACAGATGCATTTTATTACTGGATAGTGTGACAGCTGGAGGGGATTAGTATAACCAAAAAACTCTCCAATGCTGGCTCTTTCCTTAAAATAAAGCTTCTGTCACTTTACTCTGAAACCCAACATGAAGCAAAAGTAAAAGGAGCTTTGCTTTTAGCTTAGCCAGTGTTTGGTACAAAGTTCATATAGATGAAAACACATTTAGGGCAAATTTATTAAACTCAGAAAAGCTTGTTTTCACTTTTCTAAGTTTATTAATCGGGCGAACACCCGGAAGTTTCTCACGGTAAGTATGGCAAGATTTGTTTCAATCGAGAGAAACTTTTTCCATTGAATATTTCCATGGAAAGGGTAGACATGCTTTACACGAGTGTAGTACGGCTTTACACGAGTGTAGTACGGCTACATTTCCATGGAAATGTTCAATGGAAAAAGTTTCTCTCTGTAAGCATCGATCAAAACAAATCTTACGATGCTTAACACGAGAAACTTCCGGGGGTTCACCCGATTAAACTCTGAAAAGCTGGAATGGCTTTTCCGAGTTTATTAAATTTGGCCCAAATTTCTCCTCTACTTTATCCCTATTTTATTCTACCAGCTTGCCAAGCTTTATACTAGGCAGCACCCGTGGGGAGGTAGAAATGCAAAATGAACCTATTCAGATCCTGCAAGAAATATGCCTTCCCTGCTAGATACAGTAAAACCCTTTAATCTTTTACAGTAGTTGATAATACAGTCAGGCACATTAACATCCAATCCATTCAACATTTACTCTGACACTTGAATAGGTGAATAGGTTAACCCTTTCCCCACCAGCAATGGTAGAAAGTACGGCGGTGCCTCTGTGTCAGTTAACCGCCACCACCGTACTTTGTACTGCTGTATGAGTAATCAGCTGTAGCACTTCACCGGCCGGCACAATGGCCATTGAAATGCTAGATCGGGTTAGGAGGGGGTCGGATTATGTGCCGTAAGGCACATGATGTTGACTCATGTGACCCGATCGGTGTATTTTTCTTTTCACACTAGCATATTATGCGCTGAGCATAATACGCTAGTGTGAACCTAGCCTCATGGACTTTGAAATGTAATGCTCACAGCTTGATACTGGAAAAGTTCATTGTTAAATCAACCATTTATCAGTTATTCACAGTTACATATAGTAAATGCCAGCAGATGTGATCAGTTGCAGAAAAGTGATAAGCATTTCATTATTGCTAATGGCTTAATGACTTCAGATTGCTGGCAGCAAGAATCTGCTATCAGCAGTAACCCCCCCCCCCCCCCCCCCCCCCCCCCCCCCCCCCCAAAAAAAAAGCCCAGAATTCGAGAAAGCTTTAATATGTTCTGTAAAGTGTAATACAGTAAAGTTTTAGCATAATTTTATACACACTGATAAAATAACATAAAAGCTAAACATACTGGTAAATGCTGGAGCATTAGTTTACAAAATGAACACTGGTACTACGGTAGCTACTTTTCAAGTTGCTAGGTGGCACCTCAAACCTTTCTCTGGTGAGCAGCAAGGTTCTTATTGCATAGTTTACTGAAAGCTAAACAATGTGAATATGTTCTTTGGCTATTTCCCTTGTGAGCCCATTGCTGGAAAGGCAAATGGAGTTGCCTTAATCATCCCAACAAATGGTCAGTGTCCCACACAGGTTGTAAAATAATTAAATTTTGGCTAAATTTCTTATTAAAAGAATAGGTCTGATAGAAAAGAGTTCAATAAAACTTAAAGGAGAACAAAAATACATTAGTATTAGGAGTGTTTCTTAAGGGGGAGGGGTAAAATACTTACAGATAGGCGTTTTAGGCTCCAACACTGCCTCCAGTTCTCAGTAGCGAGCCAATCTTTTCTGCTCTGTGCACAGCGTTCTGTTGGATTTAGGGTGAGTTACGCATGCTCAGAAGCAGTTTTATAACAAAATTCTACTCTGAATTAATCATCAGAATTAAAGACATTGATCCCTGTATGACCAGCTTTAAACTAGCAAGATATGCAGAACATTGAATACTACTAAAAGTGGCTAACCAATTTTGACAACATTTTGCACAGTGTTTGAGTATAGATTTTATTTCTATTAGGGAAGAGTGTGTCTAAAGGGATATACCAATACAGGACAATATTACAGTTGATATTTGGTTTTAATAAGTGTTTGTTTTTATTGCTTACTTTTTTTTTACTGAAATGGCAATGCCACTCCTGGAAATGGTAAGGAGACAAACAGTAAGCAGTTATCTTCAACACAAAAAGATTTGTTAAATATATTTAATGTAAATGAAATGCTTAAAGGTACAGTATGGCCAAAAAAAACACATTTAATTATTTATGTTCATTACTAACTTTTATTAAATGTATTTTATAATCAATTAAAAAAAAAATTTGTACCTGTAAAGAAGTGCTGTACAGTACTTCCGTGTTGCAGATTCCATCTTCATTCTCTGCCAGCGACTCTACGGCGTCCTGAGTCTCCATATCCCTTTTAAGATACGCAGCCGCGCTGAAAGTGAAGCCCCGCACCGCACATATACCTTTTCCACTATGCTATACTTCTACAACCAAGAAATGCTTCAACAGCACTTATTCTTTATTCCTTCTGCCATTCTATCTGCTAAGGCTAGATTCACACTAGCGTATTTATGTTCTGTTCATTAAAAAAAAAAAAAAAAACCCATACCACAAATCCCTATGGAGCACACCTGTTCCGACCACACTAGTGCACAATGCAAGTGCACGCAGGCTTGACGTCGCATTTTTGCCAGGTATATACTCCGCATGAAGAGTGCGGCCAGATAGGAGGAACTGCGAATGCCGAGGGAGCATTCACACTGTGGGGGTTATTCACTAGGGTGCGAATTTGACTGTTGAATTCACAAACAGCGGATTCCCATAGCAAATCTGCGACAATTTCCCCATTGTAAAGTCACGTCAACTTTTTAAAGTTAAGATTGCAACAATTTTCCCATAATAAAGTTGCGAATGCGACAATATTCTCATTATAAAGATGTGACTGCGACAGTAGCAGCCTATGGCGACTGTCTTTATCTGGGCGAATTCGCACCTATACGCAACAATTTGGACTTTAGTGAATAACACCCTGTATTGGGTAAGTATAATAGAAAAGTTCATCTAGAATATATGCCGGACTGAAATACGCAGCATATTTTCTAGATGCTGTTTTTTAAATACGTAGTGTATTTTAATGCTAATGTGAACCTAGCCTAAGTCAGTACATTCAGTGCTGGTTTTTGCACATGCTCTGTAAGAAGAATTTCCCCTGGGCAGTAGTTTTCTCACCAGGGGGTGGAAATAAAATACAGTGTCTGCCTTGTTAGTGTAAAATAATGCATGTAGAAAAAACAGAGATAATTAAGTGGTTAACTAGGAAGGGAAAGATTGTGGGTTTATTATGTTACTGGAATGTAGGCTAAATTAACAAATGTGATTTATTAGGAAACTTTATTTCCTTTTTTTAATATTATTTTTATTAAGATTTTTCAATAAAATGGGTAAAGGAACAGAAAAAA
>WMED01003839.1:0-21578 GCA_019650415.1 Pipa parva
TCGAATACCAATTTGGTCGAAAGTCAAGGCGTTCGAGAACCGAGGTATCACTGTATTTTACTACAGAAAAATAACTGCCCAAAATGCAATCACTGAGCCATTCCAGGAGAAAGTTTTTTCCAAGAAACATGCACAAACATTTGATAAAAATATGCAAATTCCTGGGCTGCTGCACCTGGGTTAACAGGGCTAGATTACTAAGGATAATTTAGTACTGTAGCTTG
Organism: Pipa parva; assembly: GCA_019650415.1. Classification (NCBI taxonomy): domain Eukaryota; kingdom Metazoa; phylum Chordata; class Amphibia; order Anura; family Pipidae; genus Pipa; species Pipa parva. The sequence goes on from WMED01003839.1 coordinate 225, forward strand.
CCAGCTGAAATGGAATGCCTGAGGACTTTGGTTTGTTGGCACATCACCTTTCTGCCTATAACATGTCCTTCACCTATAGATTCCAGCAGGTCACATGTACCAGCAGAATACATCACATTTTAGGAACAAGGCCCCTACTGCACTGATTTTATAAAAAGTATAATGTACCCCTTACTGTAATTTATAAGGATAGTAAGTGACACCGAAGAGTTCCATGGCCTCATAAAATATATGGTTTATACAGGGCATGGAACTCCAAGGTGACACTTAATATCCTTATAAGATACAGAAAGGGGCATATTATCCTTTATAAAACACATAGCAATTTTGGGAAACAAAATAAAATACATTTACACCATGAAACCTGTTTTATCACTTTATAAGCGTTACTGTTGCTCAAACAGCTTTTCTCTTTTATTTTCTAGATTCAGTTCTTGCTTGTGCCATTGCATTACCCAGAATAATTTAGTTTAAGGCTTTATGGTTATACTCTAGCTTGTTCAGAAAGACTGCAATTCCCATAATGCCATATCACCCACAATAGAGCATCAGTGCAGAAGAATCAGGTGGTGATAATTTGTTCCTTTGTTTCACTTACAGTAAATGTATGTTCTGCAGTAATACCATATTTCAGAAATTGTGTAGGTTACTGCCTACAATTCCCATGAAGCACAGTAAAGTATTTAAACACAAGATAGAATCAGATTAATACCAAATGTGTATTCCGCATTCATGAAAATGAAGAAAACTCGCAAACGCATCTGTACTGCAACCCTTTATTGGGTAATCAAGTGAAATAACACTGTGTTTCCAGCGTCTTGCCCTTTATCATAAATGCAGAATACACATATGGGAGATTTGACGGTTCTCCAACGAAGGAACCTGCACTTTAATATCTAGTACAATATCCATCTCAGACCCAGGGAGAACCTATATAATACAGATGAATACCAAAGCCTTAGATAACTACTCCTTTTGTCATTATATCAAAGAAAAATGTTTGCAGCCTTGTAATAATGTTTCAGAGCATGTGCGACAACAAATCCCATGAACTCCTGAGATGTATTTACTCACAGGAAAGTTAGAGTGGCAGTCTGAGGGATGCAGAATCAGTTAAGAGAAAGGGATCAGACATGCTACACTATATAAGTTCCTTTTTTAAGGGCAGCACACTTCCTCGGTTCTTTTTTTGGCAGCCTTGGAGAAGGTGAAGCACCAATATGTTTTGAAATAATGTTTTTAAACAGGAAAGTGAAGTGATGGTTCCTTTGCATTATAATCATACAGTTGTGAGGTCAGAACTAGCCGATTATCAGGTTAGAATTTACAGGAAGTTCCATGCACTTCCTCTGTGTACTGTGTATGTTAAAGAGATATAAATTATTTTGTTTAGTCTGCCTGTAAAACAGCAAAGAAATAATAGACACCCATGCCCTAACGCACCCTGTTTCTTTCTTTATATAAACAGGTTAATCAGAGTCTGCCTAAATTAGCCTAGTGTTGAAAAGTGACATCACTCACCAGCACTTTCCCTGAAGTGCAGGCGCTGATGAGTGACATCATCACGCCTGCGTCAGGGAAGAGTTCTACTGGGGATATCCTGTTGGTGAGCGAGCGCTCTTTCAGTGTAGGCTGCGGATCCGACCTGAAAACTGTCAGGTTGGGACTGCGACCTGCACTGAAGGTGTGTTAGTTTGCTGGGAGAATTGGGGATAGCAGCAGTGGCAATTGCATGCATGCTCTCTCTGGCACATGTGCCTGCCATAGGTTCACCACCGCTGACTTAGGGGGTAATTCAGGAAAGTACAAACTTACCTAACAATCCTTTGATTCACCTCGCCAAGACTGGTATGCGCTCCCTGCTCTCCTGCACACGGAGATCAGCGAACGCTTTAAAGGTACTTCGGCTCACTTTGCGACCACTCAAGTCACCTCGCGAGACTGGAAAACCTTTAAAGTGTTCGCTGATATACACGTGCAGGAGAGCAGGAAGCACATACCAGTCGCAGCGAGGTGAATCTAAGGATCGCCAGGTAAGTTTGCACTTTCCTGAATTACCCCCTAAGGTAAGTTTAATTTACACCTAAGGTGCAAGTTTAATGTAAGCTTCACTGGACAGGGGAATGATGTCAATTTCTAATCCCTTTAAAGTGCTACATAATATGTCAGTTGTCGTAATATCAACATATGACAAATGGAAAGGTTACCCTGGATCTTTACAATTTCATTAATATTGTCGAGCTCTGCAAAGTTCAAAACACACTTAATAAATAGTGATAACAATTTTAAACACTTTGGTGCACTTACATGCTAGCTCCTGCCCCCAATTTTCCCCATTTTGCTTAAGTATAGTAGTGATTAAAATGAATCAATGTATTATTAATTGCATTAGGACAAATATATTCAAAGACATCAAACTGGAGATTGTATTCATTATAAATTCTTTAAATTTGACCAAATAGATTTAAATTACATTTTTTCCACTGCAATTAAAATTTTGGCTCAGTGAAAATTTCCCCTGGGATTTCTATAGTTTAAAAATATATTCTTTTAATGTGTGTTTACAACCTGATGCTAAGGGCCTCCTTGTCAAAAGGGTGAATTCACCGTGCTACAATTCGATTAGCATAACCAAAATAGACATGAATTCCCTTTTCAGTACTGACTAAGTGGTGAATAGACTTGGTGCACAGGAAGGCAGCGGCGATCGCTGTCACATGCGTAGTGTGTCAAATTCAACAATTGAAAGGCAGTGACATTAGTCTCATCATATCCCACTAACTGTATTTTGTGAATAATCTATTTCTATGGCACCTTGTCCCTTGGTCATGTTGTCACTTAATCGCCGTTGCCATTGTAATTTTTTTAATAAACAGTCGCCTTATGTAACATTGGAGCCCTGCCATTAACCCCCCAATTCACCAGTCTGATGTGGCAAAGTCAAACAGGTGAATTCTGAGCAGTTCACCTAGTCGCATTCACTCCTTCAACAGCCATTTTAGTCAATAGTAGAAGTGCCTGTGCCCACACATGCAAAGAGATGTGAAGTGCTCCGTAAGTTCACGACTGTCGTAGATGCCTGAAATGGTCACGTATTCGCCGCATTGCAGAGTTTGCTCAATAAGCAAACGTGGGGAAATGGCGAATAGATGTGAATTCAGAGCTCTGTGCAACTATTCAGACTTTTGACAATGAGGCCCTAAATCAGTGGTTCTCAACCTTTTATTGCTGTGACCCTTTATCTGTGACTGCGACAATTTTATGGGAATATTGTTACAGTCACAACTTTATTATGGGAATATTATCGCGGTTGTGACTTTAAAATTGTTGCGGTCACGGATAACGGGTATCGGAAATCTGCGACAATCCCAAGGGGTGTTAGGTGACTCTTGCCAAATTGTCATTTGACTCCAAAAGGTTGTGATCCCCAGGTTGAGAACCACTGCCCTAAATCTTTAGAGCTGTTTCTGCGTGTCATTTCCTTCTGTTTGTACTCATTGCAGCTGCTTTAATAATGAAAACCCTCTATGGTAAAAGTTTCTATTAGCCAGAAAGATTGTTAAGGAATCTAAAACTCCATGTACCTAGATTCCAGCTCAGGCCTGCCCTTTTACTTAGAGAAGAGAGTTTTAGCTAAGAGTAACAGCGTTAAGATACTGCAGCAATAGGGCTTCCTGTGTATAACAATCTCTCAAGTTATCAATTAAGTTTACCAAACACATAGGCAGGGAAGAAGTGAGTGATTCAAGAGTTAACAGTAATTTAGTTCCCATATTCAATTATAGAAGCAAAACTGATGAAATGTACCAGACTATGTCTGTAGCCAGGGCAAGAAGCACAAGGAAAGGGCAGGTGCATAATGATCAATGTCAAAATACAAAAATGAGGAGTGAGAATTTAGCTTAGCAGTTTGGGTTCCAGAAGATCTACTAGAGGGCCTTGGTTCTAGACAGCCCTTTGCGAACGGGTGTCTTTTTTAAAGCAACTGGTAATTTTAGTTCAGAAAAAGAATGACCCCATGGATATCAGCCATGAAATGATCATATCCCACAGGGCACAAATGTAAATTTCCTGGCCCGACTTATACATAAAAAAGTGCAGACATTTCTGCTCTGTGATTGGCCAGTGATAAATGCTAATGCTATTAATTCTTAAACTGGCAAAGCATAATCTTCTTTCACTGGGCTCCCTGACATTCATGATATAAATATATATTCTCAAGCAGCTAATAGCAAAAACTTAGGACAATTCACATAAGGTCGTGTGATGAGGAACTAAAAGAGTCCAATGTTATTTTGCACTTTCTGCTTTATAAATAATGACAGTATTTTGTATTTCCAATATGCACATGAATAGGCACATAACAAAATGTTGGTGGCTTTTAAATGGCGACTATATGGATGGCATTAACACCTTGCAGTGTACAAAAAAAAATCATATAGGTGTATTTAGTTTAATATATATTTTGGAGAAAATATTTTAACATTTTAAAAACTACAAAGACATTACAAAAAGAAAGCTTTCTTTTCTTGCAAAAAACATTCTAAAGAGAACTATCAGTTGGTTTGTAGCAAATATTGATTGTTTCTACAGAATTTTGAATGATTCAATGATTGAACCTACCAGTGTTTTTTCAGATATTTCTTTGGTTCAATGAAATACTGTATTAGTTATCATTTCTGCAAGGCTATCTTTTCTGTTTTATTCCTTTCTGAATAATAATAATAATAATAATTTAGACCCTTGGCTCCCTCTAGAGCTCATATATACAGTATAGCACTCATATATAGCTCATATATAAAGCACTGCTAAGGAATGTGCAGGTTTGATTTAGCCCTGGGAATATCTCTGTAGTACAGAGATTCTGAATGTGAAATGACAGGCCAGCTTAATAGTGAACCACACACAGACTTTTATTTAATGAAAAACATCCCATGCTTTATAATCAATACTTTCACACTACCAGAAAGTGAAATCTTTTAAAAGAATTGACATCCTCATATCAAATAGACAAATTTTTTAAAAAATGACATTAAAATGAGACATGAGATCGTAGCCTTTTCTAATTTAGGTTTGTGTAAGTCGTAATATTGCCACTTTTTTTTTGTGTGTCATGCTGTGTGATGTATTTCATTAGTCATAGTTTCGTACTGTTAGTCACAGCAGGGGACCTGAGTCACAGGGACAATGTGATTTTTTTTCTGTGTATGTTCATGATTCTTTGAGGCTGCAAAAAATATTTCTGTCAACTAAAATGGTTTCTTAGAAACCAGTGGTCCATGTTGGATTTGCGCTTGCTAGTCCGATACATCCACACTTTTTCACAACCCTTACTTCATTAGCTTGACTGAGATTCAGATGATTTAATGTCTGCTTTTTTACATGAAAAAGTCATTTGGGGTTGGTGAGCCTTTTTATTGCAGTTACTGCAAAGGGTAAGCACTAATGAGCTGGTCTTTCAGTAGCTTTGGGGCTTCTGTTAACTGGTTTCTTTTCCCTTAAGTATTCTGCAGTACAGTGCTTTATAGTTTATTGAAACATGCATCAGGGCATTCGCAGGCCTAAAATCCCAGGGTACGCGTCCTTGATGTTAATATTAGTGACCCGGGTCAGAGGCCAATTACAAATGAGATTTTTCCTTTTAATGATTTCTGGAAGTTCAATGTATTTTTGCAGGCCCCATTGTCAGTCTTTAAATGTAGACTATACTACAGGCACTAAAGACTTGTCAGGTCAATCTAAATATGTAACTCTGACTTTGAAAACATGCCCAGGGTCTTATGGGAACCTAGCAACACTAGGCATGTAATGTATCATTACAATTTTCATATAATAAATTGCTTGTAGATAGGATGGTGGTGAAGTTTGCAGTTTGTCAACAGCAGAAGCAGGAGAGCCTCATGTTTAAGATCTCTACAGTATGTTAATATAGTGTCTACATTTCAATTAAAAGATCTTTACATTATTTAAAACTGATAGTTTGTCTATAAATATCAATGCAACAGAAGTAAATATCATTTAGACTTACCCCTTCCATTGGAGCCAAAAGCAAGTCATAAAGTGCTCGTAGAGGTGGTTTATTGAAAGAGCTTTGCTTTCGAGGAAGAGAAGAGGTGTTGTCCTTTACTGGTGACATGGTGTTACTGAACAGACTTGTCATGCTTTGGCAGCTCCTGTATAGCAAATAGGAAAACAATAATACTTGTAAAAATGCTGTGTATTAAGTGTATTAGAACATTAAACAGTTTGCAGATAGGAAGGGCTAACAATTAATATTTATTGATGGTCTATAAAAAATAGATTTGTGTATTATCATGTTTTACGTAACATTTCATTATCATTTCAGCATGCTTCTTACCTTCAATAACCCTTATTCTAAATCAAGACTGGATAAAAACTGCTACATAATATACAGGAATTCTATAATCAGGAAACTGGTTTCTACTCATCTGAATTATTTGGCAAATTATTTTACTAAAAGGTTATAAGTTTTAGATACAATTATCATATGAGTTCTGATTTATCCATTATGGGACAATATGTCAAACTTTATATGTAGTAGGTTTCATAACTCTTATGCTTAAAATGCATGGATATCAATAAGGTATAACTGGAATAATAAAGGTATAATACAAAAACATAGTGAATCACAGATCCTAATTATTATTGGCACCGCATAACAGTGTTTCATTCCATAACAATTAATCAAAACACAAATACTGGTAAACGTAATCATTCTTAAAGTTATATTGTCATCCCCTGTTTTATATCTGGCACTTTTGGGTCATTCTGATGATCTTTGGTCTGCCAGCTGAAGCTGAAGTGAATAAATACGGTGTGTTGGGTTGGGAGAAAGTTCTCTTCGGATACAGCATATTCAGTTCCTTTAGGTGCAGGTGCAGTATCGAAGAGCACTAGACTCTACCATAGAATCACCCAAAAAGGTAGATGGGTTTAAATGTATAGAGGTTTTTTTTTATGGAAATGCACAGTGAAGCAAAGAACTGGAAAGAAGGTTATACATCCCACCTCCTATTGAATAACTGAGTAGATATGTTTAAATGACAATGATTATTCATGAAATGATGTTTAAATATATGTAAAAAAATTACATATTATGTATTTATGATAAGTAATATAATCAATTAAATGCCATTGTTAATAAATAATAATAAAGAAAATAAAGTTTGCACAAATATTGTAGCTGTCATAGTGCTACAAATGGCACGCTGCACTTTCTTATTAGTGATTTGGTGCCTTATTTTGTCAGTGCACTTGGGAGGTGTACTTGCCCCTCTGCTTTTGTGTCTTCTAGAAGCTTTTGACAGTTTGGTATTCATGCACACAGGGCAATGACGCCCCCTTCTGCACTTCCTGGTTACAGAACATCTCATATGGTGGAAAGGGTGTGGGTGCTCCTTTGAGATGACACATGTATAGTGTTGAAAATTTGAAGATTAAATTTTATTTCATTACAGTCCTAATTCTTAGCATATATATTTTGGCCTTTTCATTTTATAAAATGCAATGAGTATATGATGCCAGTTAAGTTATAAGGAAAATTAATATTTTGCATGACACTTTGCATAAAGGGTGTACAATGATTGTTTTCTCATAGCACAGATTTTTCTATGTCAGTTACATCAGTAACAATCAAGCAGTTATTAAAGTACAACTTTAACCTGTCAAATTTTAAATTCAAAGAAAAGATTTCAACCTGTCTGTTCATTCTCATAAGGTTGTGTGTTATAAACTTTATACGATGCACCAAAGCTCTTAGCTTAAAAGCTTACCGTATTTGCCGGCGTATAAGACGATCCCCAACTTTTCCAGTTATAATATAAAGTTTCGGATATACTCGCCATATAAGACTACCCCTCTTCCAATGTAAATCCTGCTTGGATTGGTCAGTTCCCCCTGCCTGCCCAGCACTCCCTGTCTCCAAGGTTATCAGAGCACCATCACACTGGGCTGCTCCTACAAGCCCCTTCCCACACTGTGATGCCCCTTCAAGCCCTTTCTAACACGGTGCTGCTCCCACAAGCCCTTTCCCACACTGTGCTGCCCCCACAAGCCCTTTCTCACACTGTGCTTCTCCCACAACCCCTATTCCACACTTGCTGCCCCCACATCCCCCCTCCCACTCTGTGCTTCCCCCACTCCCACTCTGTGCTTCCCCCCACAACCCCCCCTCCTACACTAGCTTCCCCCACAACACCCTCCTACACTTGCTTCCCCCACAACCGCCTCCTACACTTGCTGAGCGCTACAGAACAGACAGCCGGCTATAACACTATAGCGATTCCTCTCCCCAGCATTGATTAAGATTCTTGTCGCTCACAGGAAGTTTAATCAGTGCTGGAGAGAGCTCCTCTCTTGCCAGCTGTCAGCCGGCATCGGAGGAGGTAAGGTGAGGGACACCCGGCATATAAGACAACCTCCAACTTTTCAGATGATTTTCGGGGGTGAAAAATACGGTATGTCTATTGAAGCAACTTTTATTCTAGAAAAAATAAAGATCTAAAGGCCTCTAGCACTACCTATCTATCATAAACCAAACACAATATTAATGGGTGAAATTTACTAAAATTGTTTTTGACTATAGTAAATTTTATCCAATGAGTCATGTCTGTATTGAACAGGCAAGTCTAAAAAAAGTTTAAAAAAGGGTCAGTTTAATGATTGAATTCATTTGTAATCAAGCCAAATGTAAAGCTCATATTGTCTTCAAATTGTTTACCTCGAGTGTAAAGTCATGTATCAACAGCAACTTGCCCTGAACCATTTCCTGAGGCATTCTAGTGTTGTCCTTTTAAATTCTCTGTAGAGATCCTTTAGTTTGGTCACTCCAACATTAGACAGTTGTAACATGTTAGATCAGTCAAGTAGCTTTTAGGAAACTGCTTCAGCTGAATTCTTAATATATCAGGCACGTTACTATAAGGGGCAGTTTTTAGTAAAGAAATGAGTACTGTGTTATTACTTTGCTAATAAAATAAGGGAGCTAAAATTTAATCCCTCTGTCATCTGATTTTTTTTGCCTCTGTATGATGAGCAATATCTAATTTAGGAGACATCAGGCAGAGCAAGAATGAAGGAACGAGTTCATTATACAGAGGATAATGTACTCCTTCCTGTAATTTATAAGGGTATTATTATCAGAACATGTATGAATACAAGTCCCATGATCCCCTGGGGTCATGGGTGCTTGCATCCTGATCAGCAACAGGCAAAGTCAATGAATATGGAGTTTTTAACAGTAGAGGCAGGTGATGTATGCATATTAAAATCAAAATACAATGACTTATTATTCATTTGTGAACAATATTTATGGTTCTTTTAATACCATGCTGTTGAAATATTAGTATGTCTTAAACAATTTGATTTTTTTTTATAAACCCATGTAGGGATAAAATACAGAACATAATCTCCTTTCTTTTTTTATACTGAGTTAGTCATACAGCTATGAAGTACAGTGCACAACATCCAAAAGGAACTAAATAAAAGTAGAAATCGTAGAACTGCAGTGAACGGTCATGCACTAGGGGAGTGGTACAGAGAGAAATCACTGGAAGTCAGTAGAATATTTTTGGTTCTATTTCCACAGCTTAATAGTATTTTATTCACTGTGAATTCTCATAAATTGTTGCTTAGCAACTATTTGCATCACCTTCTGCCAACCATATTGGCCCCCATTCAGCCACAGGGTTTGCAACATCTATAGCAATATCCTGGCAGAGATAAGCAAATAATGGAACATCTAGCACAAATTTATTAACGCTTTAAAATGCAACAAAGCTAACCTGTTATAAAATACATACCTAATGGAGTAGAAATAAAACCATAAAATAGTGGTGGCGAACCTTTTTGGCACAGAGTGCCAAAAAGGTGACGTCACTCATCAGCGCCATCCCCTGAAGTGCCGGCGCTGATGAGTGACATCATCGCGATTGTGTCGGGGAAGGAGAGCTCCCTAGCAAGTGAGGGCTCCTTCAGTGTAGGCCATGGATCAGGCTTGAAAACTGTCAGGTTGAGTCCGCGGCCTGCACTGAAGGCAGCGGTGGTGATGGGATGTGTGCCATAGGTTTGCCATCCCTACCGTAACTAAACAAAAGTAGTAGAGTAAGAAATGAGCCCTGTGTCACTTGTGTAAAAAGTCTGGCCCCTCTTTTAGATATTGCAGGATGGCCTAATTTACCTGAGTTCAAACAGGTACAGTATAAGATGCAAACTATTATAACAACTGGGAAATTCATTATAGGAAAAATGTAAACTTAGAGAGACAGTGGATTTCAATGATCAGGTGCTATTTAAGAAAAGGGTAAGAGCTTTTATACAGTAGGTTTTTGCACTGATCCTGCAGTTTTTTTCAACAGCAGATATGTCATCTCCAGCCTTAGGTTGTTCTACGACTGATTGATTTCCAGAAAAATGTCTTATGTGTAAAATAAGAGCCAAGCTGAGAATACTTTCATAGAAAAAAAAATCTTTAATGAGCCATTATGATCATGTAGCTTTCTTCATATCTTAGAAAAAGCCCCTTCCCTGTCTTATCTCAATAAAAAATGCTCTGGAATAAGTATTGGATTTTTTTATCTTGAAAGGAGCCTTTATTGCTACAGTAGCTCCACTCTATGCTGATACAGCATCTTCTTTGTCTCCAAAGTCAAGTACACTTTTCTAAAATAGCTATTGATTTTCCTGTTCCGACTAAGAGTGGCTCACAGAGTACTTTCCCATTTCACAGAGGTTTATTAAATAAATAAAGAGATGAGAATAAAACTTATGTTAAAATGACTACAGTATAATTTGCTTTCAGACAAACAATGTTCCAATATATTAATTCTCCACAAACAGATATTCAGAAAGCAATATTACTGTATGTAGGAAAATATCACAGGATAAAAATTTGAGGAGGATGTAATGTATTTTTTGAACCAAAAGATGTACTAGCAACTGGAATAACTACAACTGAAATAATCACAAATCTCTAGACTCTACTAGAGAAAATAGTTTTGTTGTTGAAAAAGTTTCCAACTACAGTGTAAGGGTTTAGACCATTTTTTTGACCTTCAGCTTTGTATCTGTTTTGAGTGGGCAGAAATGTTTGATGGCATAACTTTGCCCCGAAAAGAATGACATTTTCACTAGATAAATATACCTACCAGCTTTAACACTGCTGACAATGCAAGTATTATGTATAAAGATAAAAAAAAACATGCTGTTTTGGCTTGGAGTAGGGTGAGGTAAGGTTATCATTCTTCTCTGTTTGCCTGGAACAGTCCATGTCCAAGGCATTTTGTCCCCAAGAAACTATGTTCTCTGCAAAATTCCTGTCTGCAGAAATATCCCAGGAATGGTTCCAGCCTCATGCCTTATCCATGGATTACCAAATTGCTTGCTCGTTAATAATTAGCAACCAATCCCCAGTTAGATTTGCTTGCCAGTCAATCATCATCTACTAAACAGGTCCTCTTTCTCACCTCTTCCCAGACACAGTGGTAAACACCAGGGGGGGGACAGTAGATGGATTATAATTTAAGCACTGTATATCTGCTCTACTAAGTAACAAGGACTCTTTAAATGCATTTGTGTGCATAAAAAGACTGAAAAATGCATGCATATCTGTGTGTATTTGCATGAATGTATTGTAAAGTCACATATTGTATGTATGAAAGGTCTATTCCCAAATGTGTGTATATACAGTGGGTAAGGAAAGCATTCAAACCCCTTTAAATTTTTCACTTTTTGTTTCATTGAAGCCATTTGGTAAGATGGTTCTACTCCTTCATTGGAGCCCAATTAAACTGATTGGACTTGATTAGGAAAGGCAGTCACAGTGCATGTCAGAGCACACAATTCTGTCTCTGAGCTGTGAGGTCTTACTGTATATAGACAGGTGTGTGCCTTTCCTAATCAAGGCCAATCAGTTTAATTAAACACAGTTGGACTCCAGTGAAGGAATAGAACCATCTCCAGGAGGATCAGAATGAAATGGACAGCATGTGAGTTAAATATGACTGTCACAGCAAAGGGTCTGAATACTTATGACCATGTGATATTTCAGTTTTTCTTGTTTAATAAACTAGCAAAAATAGCTACATTTCTGTTATTTTTCTTTCAAGATGGGGTTCAGAGTGTACATTAATGAGCAAAAAAAAAAAAGAACTTTTTTGATCTTACCAAATGGCTGCAATGAAACAAAGAGTGAGACATTTAAAGGGGTCTGAATACTTTCTGTACTCGCTGTATATGTGCTTATATGGGTTCCTATGTATGTGTATGCACTATATGTACATATATATGCCGATATGTGTGTACGAGCTGTAGGAGTTTGATGTATAAGCATATGTATTATGATGTATATTCATAGATAATACCTGTACAGGTATATGTATATGAGTTATATGTACTTCTATATAAGAGATACAGGTCCATGGTATGAATGCATTATATCATTTAAATGTTAATTAAATCCAGTTCTAGGTGCATATATGCAGCGTCATCACATATGAATCATCATCTTTTCCAACTAAGTAGCACATGCTTAAAACATAAATAAAGTAACTTATGGAGCATAAATAATTCTTGCTGTAAACACTTATACTATTAGTGGCACTGAAATGCCTTATTATTCCAGTGCTGGAAACTAGCAAAACAAATACCAGGTCTCTAGGAAAACTTCAAGTCCTCTAGCCTGGAGGCAATAATAATAGCTCTCTCCCCATCCCAAACTCTACCCCTCCCGCCTAAATCCCAACCCTTTTACCCAAATTCCCACCCAACTGGCTGCCAATCAATTATTCCCACCCCTTCAATGACAGGTAAATGATGACAGGCATTGCTTGCAGTAAATCCCTGGAGGACTCACTGCTACCATGACCAGGGAAGGTCATACTGCTGCATGAATACTATCAGACTGTTTTTGTATATGAATTTGTAATAAACTTTCTGTTTATGTATATACAGTATATATAAATAAACAAAAGCAAAAAAAAGTTGGCCCGCACTCCTGGGTCTTGAAATTCATTAAAACAAACAAAAATGTATTAACTCATGATTAGAAACATATATGGATGCATATGCCATTTCTTTTGTGCCTCTGAACGGCTGTGATCAAGGCCCAAGTGGGGGGCCGGCACCTGAGCTTTATAGCTTATGCATCATATATGTTTTTAATCATGAGTTAATAAAGTTCTTTTTAATTCATTTCTAGACCCAGGAGTGCGGGCCTACTTTTTTTGCTTTTGTTTGTTTGATTGTTTTGAGACAGCACCCGGGCAAATAATTGTTTAAGGAGGTGTGCTTGGATTTTTTGCTATTTATTTGTATATATGTGTGTGTGTGTGTGTGTGTGTGTGTGTGTGTGTGTATATACAGTGGTACCTCGGTTTTCAAACGATTTGGATTTCAAACAAATTGGTTTTCAACCACGAAATTCGAGAAAATTTTGTCTTGGAATCTGAACAAATATTTGGAACTCAAACACCCGAGATGAGCAGAATGGCATTCGCAGCATCAATACAAGTCAATCTGCGATTGGATTTCTTATGGGATAAATTGTTTTGGTTCTCAACCAAATTTGGTTCTCAACCGCACTTCCAGAACGAATTGTGGTTGAGAACCAAGGTATCACTGTATATATATATTTATACTATGATTTTATTAAACATGAAATAAATTAATAGAAAACTATAGACAAGCCCACCACTGACAGGAATTGTACAGGTTATTATATACACTAACATGCTCCCTTGACTAAAATAATATCTAGTATATGGTTTTTATGTTGCATATTGTACATACCTGTAAACTGTTCTAATTTAGGGCAGGAGATGAAAAACTGTAAGCCACATGCTCAATGATATACAGAACATACTGCCATCAGACATTACAACCGTATTCCTTTCAGTTTGTAAAGTACACAATATCTTTGCACAGCTATAAAGAGAGTATATGTCCTTATATGTTTGTAAGCAATATATACCTCCTCATAAAACCTATGACTATATAATAAAAAAAATACTAATAAAACGGAAATAAAACATACTTATGGAATAACAGCTAAAAATAAACTCTAGGGCAGTAAAATAAATGGTTTGTAAACAGTATATTTGATGCATTCAATTATTTTGCAACAAGCTTTAGATGAGCAGTAAAATGCATTTTTTGGCACTGTGAGGATATCATTACTTCAATATAATAAACTTTAAAACCTCAATATAAATATATAACCACTGTAATTTCACCAAGTCAAAGGAGGCAGATTAAAGATTTAACATAAATTGTGACAACAATTAAATGGTGCTGAAAGCGTCCTAAATCATTTCATCCTCCAGAAGATGGCACTGCTTAGCCGGATTCTGACCATTAAATAATTAAAGCAGAACCATTTATAACAGCAACGTTTATAAATCTAATCAGCAGAAATTGTTTCATTTTAAAAGAGATGATCACATCTTGGTAGCTCTACATTCATCAGTTTGCCTCAGCAAGGATATCATTTTATTAGTACAAATACAGAAGAGCAATATAAATCATACCATCTTCTAAGCTCCCAGCCTGTCTGAATCACTCAAAGAGAAAAAGAGGCAAATTCGATGAAAAAAGTGGATTTTTTGGCTGGGAAACAGTGCAAGGAACTATGTAAGAAACCATGGCCAGCATGAATTAAAAGGAAATATGCGTACAAACTACATCAGACAATGTGACGTGGATATTCTCCAAGCCTACAGTTTGGATATAATTCCTATTGCCATTATGAAAGTTGCAGTTAAGAAAGGCATTAAATAAGTCAGCAAAATAAATAATGTAATATCTTTATTTCACACATTTTGCCACACTTGTGGAGGTAATTGTTTTACAATATCTGCAGCTTCTCTTTCTGTGGCATTTTGAAGATTATTTCCTAAAATACTGGCTTTTTCATACATTAATAAAATAACTTTTCCACTTCTGCCAAATCTTACACATCTGACCCTATTAAACTCATACTTTTATTAACATTTAATTGCTTGTTCCTAGTTACAAACATGATAATTTAATGTACAGACAATCAGCCAATATTCAGGTTGTAACTGCTTAACTAATATGAAATGAAAAAATAACTTAAATGTATCTGGAATAGGGCACCAAATGTGTTTGTATGTGATCCAGTTCCCTAAGCTCTTGGATGCCTGTTTAAATATAGATTCCATACTGATGTTTTTTATGTAACAAATGCAAACATACACAGTGTGCTCTTTTACAGGCTAAAGTCGGAGATGAAAATGTATCACTGCTATATTAGATGGCTGAAAAAAGACACAGCACAAAGATACTCTTAACCTTTGTAAAATACAGGGTTCACAATCCCAAACTAATTTTCTATAAAGCAATATTACAGATGAGGATTTGCTTTCACATTTATAAAAGCCATGCAATGAAATTCACTTTTCAGCCATTAGCATTTGATGCTAGTTCTACAGTAAATGTCAATGTAAAATACCCATCTTGTGAAATCTTTACCCTAGCTTACTCCAATCACCTATCATTTGTTAATTACAGCCTCTATGATTTGCTTTTTGTTCTATGAACAAAAGAAAATATGGCACATATACAGTATATTTGGCTCACTGAGACAGCTCACAACAGCCAATC
Source organism: Pipa parva (assembly GCA_019650415.1). Taxonomy (NCBI): domain Eukaryota; kingdom Metazoa; phylum Chordata; class Amphibia; order Anura; family Pipidae; genus Pipa; species Pipa parva. The sequence continues at coordinate 15,864 of WMED01003839.1, forward strand.
ACTATCAAGCTGTCAGGGAGGACATTAATGATATCCTTACCATGTAAGTTTCCAAGCAAGTAGCTTGCTCACCTCTCTCCCACAACTTACTGGGAGTGACTGCCTTATAATCACTAGTTTTCACCTAATTATCAGTAGGTCATGATAACAGTCACCTCTTAAATAGCACACTAGGATATCAGAAAATTAGTGCAATGTGTTATTCCATTTATTACAAATGTCTCATTGCCTAGAAACTACAAACCTGCCTAGGATACATCAGTTATTCACATTAGCCACCAAACATTCTGAAGGCAGGCACAAACAACTGATACTCTGTTGGCTGGAACCTTAAGAACTGCTGTCACTTGAGGTATAGCTCAATTGAGTTAGAATTGATTTGCCTAAATCCACAAATCTGTATAGTAAGGGAATCCCATGCTAATATATTCAGGGCACTGTAAAATTACAGCATCTGTCTAATTTACAACTGCAATTGTCATTTCCAGCACAAATCATTTTGGTGTTCCCTTGGTTGGCAATAATGGCTTCTGCAAAACTAGCTAATGTTCTTCCAATGTGTTCACATGTAAATGGTCACCCAATATATTATGTACCCTTTTTTGTATAAAATCTACAGTATTAGCATGCAAAAGCATTTATGTATCATGTACAAGTAGTGCAGTAATTGTTTACAAACACTTACAAAACATTAGTACTTAGTATTAGTACTAGTACTACACATTTCATTTAGCTTAAGTTCATAATCAATGCTCAGTAATCTTAAACTACAAATAGCAAGCTATGTTAATCATTCAAGTTAATCTTTCCCAAAAAATTTTTTTCTGTGTAATACAATAATGTAAATCAGACTATCACTGAAAAAGTAACTGGGAAAAAAAGTATTTTATGTGCTTGCATAGGGGGTGATTTGTTCATTTCTTCCTTACCAACACAACAGTCCTCTTTCACAGGTAAGGTACAAGTGGAAAACAGACCATTATATTTTTATAACTGAACCTTATGTTACTGTTGTTTATCCCAGGATTTGTGGCTATAAATAAAAAAACTATTGTTTCAGTACAACACAGAGAGCTTATAAGCACAATATTTGCTATTAGAGACCTGTGGAATTGTACAGAACAACAATTTTAAAACTGTATACAATCAGTCACAAAACTGTTAAAAAAGAGCTGCTCATGCCCCTACCTAGATCCCACACCCCCTAAACTAACCTGGGATGGGGGACCTAAAACAAAACTACCCCACTGTCCTAAGACCCCAATTCTCCTTCTTCCCACTCCCCTATGTATTGGGATGAGGGTCCTTTAATTTGCACCTAAGAAAAAAGTAAAGGTTTTAAAATTACCTGATTGGCCAAGCACCTTGACACTGAAAAAAACAAAAACAAAGCTCCTCTTCTTTTGCTCCTCTCAGCACAACTGAAGGAACCACCACATAGCACTGCTTTATATAGCCCAGGGTCCTACCTGAAAGGGAACTACCTATTTCAAGTGTTTTGTGCAGTTGCCTAGTTTGACCTTTGAAATGATTGTATTCTAATTATTTTGGTTTTAGTGCTGTTAATTGGCTTTGTGGTGTGAAATTAGGTTGCAATCTATTTGTTGCTGGTGTCTTTATTTGGATATTTTTCCAATGTTGTTTTACAAACTTCTACAGGATACAGTAATATTGCATAATTGGGAGATTTTTTTTGGATGGTATAAAATGGCTTAGGGATAGTTTTTTCAACCTACAAATTGCTTTAACACCTACTTGAAATTGGTGCTAAAAAGTAAAGACTGTTTTTTTTCTTTTTTAGACCCCTTTCTTTTATAAAGAATCAGGTGATAGTAAAGTTTCTTGTGCTAATATATCAAAGTGAATGGGGGTTATTCACTAAGGTGCGAATTTGACTGTCGCATTTGCAAACACCGGATTCCCATTGTAAATCTGCTACAATTTCCCCATTGTAAAGTTGCGACAATTTTTTAAAGTTAAGATTGTGACAATTTTTCCATAATAAAGTTGCGACTGTGACAATATTCTCATTATAAAGACAGAACTGTGACAGTAGCAGCCTATTGCGACTGTCTTTATCTGGCGAATTCGCACCTATACACAACAATTCTGACTTTAGTGAATAACCCACTATATTTTTGGGGAGATAACACCTCTTACCAAATAATTCATCTGATATGATCTCACAAATCCATAACACCTGTAATTTATGATATTCAAAAAATAACTCATAAGGTATTCAAATTTGCTCAAAATTTATTAAACGTGGAAAAGCGCGTTTTTGCTTTTCCAAGTTTAATAATTTGGCGAACACCCAGAAGTTTCTCGTGGTAAGTATCATGAGATTTGTTGCGATTGATACCTGCCGAGAGAAACTCTATTGAATATATCCATTGAAAGGGTAGCCATACTTTACATTAGTGTAGCATGGCTATCTTTCCATGCAAATATTCATTAGAAAAAGTTTCTCTCTGCATCAATCACAACAAATCTCGTGATACTTACCGCAAGAAACTTAGGGGTGTTCTCCCGATTAAACTCAGAAAAGCTGAAATGGCTTTCTGAGTTTAATAAATTTTGATTCGTTAAATAGGTGATAGCAAAGTGAAAAGGTGTGAGTTTTGCTTAATGAATAAAGAGATAAAAAATATCTCAAATGTTGGGTGATAAAACATGAGATAAATGTTACTGATCTTTACAGTATAGAGTCCGAAAAGTGATAGTCTGCTTCAGGGAGAAACAGGAAACACTGGAACAAAAAAAGAAAAATAAAGGTATGTTCAGCCACCATATAATTTCATTGCCACAAAACAAAACAAAAACAACAACTTAGAAACAATTTAATTTACAACATTTTTTTTCAAAAGAGCTACCTGCCATTCATTGCACTTGATGATACAAAATATTCATCATTCATTGGGCATGTAGTAACATACTGTTGCTTGTGATGGATAGCCAAAAGACAATATATTATATTACAAATCTCATTATTATTATTTACATGCAATTTTCTGATATATTAACACACAGAAGTTATGGCTTTGTTCTGTTGTCGGCCTCCTCTGATAGTTCTCATATTTCACACATTTGAGAAGGTTGTTGTGATTGGTATTCTGCCACTGGTATAAAAGGGAAGTAAAGACTAAGAAAAAAGAATAGACTCGAAATAATCTACCTTATGTATAGGTTTTAATATAGCTTTAATGTGTAAAAGCCTAACAATAGTGAAGACACTCATGAGTGCACATGAGGTAAGGAAGCAGTCTGAAGGAGTACACAATTAAAGAAAGGAAGGATAGACTTCTAGCAGCTGTGCTACAACACTCATAGACATCTTTGGGACAACAAAGAGCAGCCTGAGGGAATAGCTTTCCCGCCATTGCGGTATCTGCAGGAGCTCACCCTACACCTCAGTGGGGGCATGTTTCTACCTCAGACTGCTTTCTGCTGCCCAAAAGATGTCTATTGAATAGTACTAATGTGGATATATTTATTAAAAGACAAATGTTTGTAGAGTATTTGCATAGTAAATTAGCTATACAAAAATATTCATTGTCAGCAGCAAGTACCATTACACTATCAACAAGGAATCCTCTGATGAGAAATACCCCATAGAGGGGGGAAAAAACAACTTTTTCCCTAGATAAAATTTAGAAATTGTAATTCAAACAGCCATTTAAATAGCAAATTAATACACTGTTTTGTGCTAAATTAACTCAGCACGGAGACTGCTATTTCAACAGAAGCACTGAAGAAGCACTTAAATAATAAAGGCAGCTGTTCATTAGTTTTTATCCAGCTGAGCCGCCACTTCTCCTATTTCCTACACATATTTTGTACTGTAAACATTTTTACAACTGAAATATAAAACTGAGATAATGAGTTAAATCAAATATGATTTGCAATGAATGTCACATATAAATGTAGTGGAAACAAAAAACTGACAACTTTAACATTACAACGTAATGGTGTGTAGGAAGGATAACTAATATTATAACAGGCTTCATTGGATTTCATCCCACTATACATAACTCTTATGATCAGGGTCTTCATTTGGAAATCTGTTTTTATTAAATAGGAACTAAAACTTACAAAAAACCTCTGCTGTAACCACACAAAGATTTTCTTGAATTATCTCTCTGAATCCATTGCTACAGCTGGGAAACTATTACCTGAACAGTTTGGCAATGAGCAACACTGGCCTTGTTAGGGTTGGTCTTCTTTGATAAACTCCACAGTTTAGCTGAAGCTTGTCATAACATATTTAGGATCTAATGTGACAAGCTCCTCTATTATAGTGAAGTTTATCACAAAAGACCCTCCCTAACTCTATGGGAGCTGATCATTGCCAAACTGTCCAGCAGGCCCATTCAACAAGTACCTTTGGCTAGTGAAGTGGTCAAAATGATCTAAACAGAAAAGAAGATTATAGCTGTGATATAAATCTCATGTTTAAATCTAGGGAAGACATCTACCTGTACACCAAAAAATTCTCAGTGCTTAAAAGCCAACACCTACCAAAAATATAGACTATGCAGCATTGGTGTTTTTGGTTGCCATATGGCATTTAAAGGGGCACTATAGAGCTGATATAACTGCACACATTCATATAAAACTCCTTTATACTAAGCCAATTGCTGATACAAATGGGCGAAATTTATTAAATGTGTAATTTACCGCACGTACATAATTTCGATCGATTTCCGATCGCACAATCGGAATTTCGATCGCTTTCCGATTGAAATTCCGCACGTGTGGTAAAAAATCCGCATGTGCAGTAAAAATTCCGCAGGTGCGGTAAATTACGCATTTAATAAATTTCGCCCTTTAAGAGTTAAAAAAAAACATTTAGGGAAGAAGTAATACTTGCTGTTTGTTTCCCTTAATTTGTTTTCCTGGGAGCTGACATTTTCCTCTCCCTCTCCTTTCTGTTCTGCACTAGAAGAAAAAACTGGGACTGCTATTGGTTAAGCAGTGTGCTGACCTTTTGGCTGCATAAATTAAGTTACAGAGCAGGAGATTACACAAGATAAGATGTCTTGTGTGTAGGTGGCAAGTAGTAGGTAGTTGGAGAGGGAGGGTAGCTTTTTATGGAAAACTGGCCAGTACACATCACACACATATTTCCTGGTGCGGGAGTTTATCAGTGTTGCCTACTCAATCATTCTGTGTCACATAAAACATTTGCTGGGGTGAAACACTTCTCACTAAGTATAGTACTGCATATGTAAAGATGTAATCTGACTATAGTTCCCCTTTAACATGTGATTATTAATCCTGCAAAATGCATTGTAAACTGTATTTATGGTAATAAGGTGGTATTTTTTAAAATACACTTCATAAATCCATCTTACAAGGCATCTAAGCCAAACACAGTGTGCCATGTTGTGAAAGGAACTGTTTGATGTTTTTGTTCTATAGACATAAGTGCACACCCTAGCTAAGTGGGAGGCATAGAAAATATACCTATTGTAGGTGTGAAGAAAATGTTAGTGCACACTGAAAGCGCTGGGGAAAGACTGTGTGTAGGAGTGAAGGAGCAGCTACAAGGTATAAGGCAGGGGAAGGGAGGGGGAGCAGTTTCACAGGATTGGGCAGGGGGATCTAGGGACAGCAGCTACACAGTATGTAACAGGTGAAGGGAGGGGGCAGAAGCTACACAGTATGAGTATGGGCAGGGAGAGAGGGGGAAGCATCTGGATAGGGCAGGGGGAG
>WMED01003840.1:5602-21577 GCA_019650415.1 Pipa parva
CCCCCCCCCCCCCCCCAAACATACCGTTGCTGTATAGTCTGGTCTCAGAACCCCTTTTAGATGTGCTCATTTTTAATCACTGCTTGAAATAATACCATGGTACTGTTGCATAGTATATCTGCTGTGACAAATGGTGTTTAACTGCATAACAAATTGTTTGGTTTATGAGGATTGGACTGTACATCGAGTTTAATGTGACTTTTTTTTTAATTTTTTAATTTTTTTTTTTATTTTAACAACTTGTTTAGGCTCGCCAGATAAACATCCACAACCTTGCAGCATTTTATGACAGTGAGCTGTTCAAGATGAATAGATTCACACATGATGTGAAGAAAAAACTAATAGTTCAGCAGTTTTAATTCTTGAGAAATGGATGTGAGGAATCTACCATCTCTACTTTTCATTAGAACTTGCCTCTTAAGATGATTGGATGTAAAGCCTGAAGATGTAAAACAAAATGCCATACCTACATTGTATGGCAGTTCAGTCCAAGGAATTAACACCTGGTTTTCCATTGTCAACCCTGTGAAGAGTTTAGTATTGTTTATGCTCCTTTAATTAAATGAGCTAGAATGATTATTTTATCATTGTGGCAGTGGTCACTTGCTGAGCTCACATCTGTTTAGAATTTCAGAGACTGTTAAATTTGCTCTTATGAATATAGTTCTTTAGCCCAGTAGAACTTCTGTTCATTTCTTCGCATTTAATTTGCTATCTAGTCCACTCCTGTGCAGTTATACAGTATATATGAAGAAACTTAAAACCAGTTGCAGGCAGGACTGATTTTGTATTTTGATTTCATCAGCATGTTGTTACAGTCTGTCCCATGACAGTGTTTTGTATATAAGTGCATATGTGATTTAATGTAAATTTTCTACAAAAATACAAGTGTTGTATTATATTCGTGACTGTTTATTGTATAATTTGTTTATTAAAATGTCTGTGAATGCCTTTCAGTACAGCTCCTTGCTACATTCAAAAGAACGGGAACGTCAAAAAAGAACTTTAGTCAAATTCACTTATAGTTATTGTTTATTTAATCTGTGCTTCCAACAATGATACATTTTCTAAAAAGGATATTTAGCATTAAATTCGGACTATAAGGCATAATTCCTGAATGTGTATTAACTAAAGCACCATAGAAAATAATGGCAACGGTTGATGTTTGTTTCACAGCATGGCTATCAATGAAGATAAAAACGAAATGCATGATACTGCTTTTATAAGTCATTTATTTGAATACCTACAATGTCAACGTAAATAAGAATTTTTCATTTTTGGGGTGTAACTGATCAGCATTGTTTATAGTTATTGTTTGTTCTGATGAGTAGATTTTTATATTCAATGTACTTTTTTCCTCTTCTGTTTGAGGGCATATGGGCATCTTGTTTTGGAGTTGAGCCTTCTATTTAGCAGGCATTACTAAATTACAGAGCTTCTAGGTGCAGACTCTTTGGCTCTTCCAATGTTATTTTAACCAAGGGTGTAATGAGGTGACAGTCCAGGGTATGAGCTCTTCATCTGCATATCTGTGCCATGTAATTTCAAGTAAGCAGATCCTTTCTTCAGCCTATATAGATTGTGAATGTAGAACACACTGGTCTGGTACTACTGTTTACAAAGCAAGCTGGTATTTTCTTAGAAAGTTTAAAAAAAAAAAACTATTTCCAGCATCCCTCTTAAGTTGGAAGTGCCTAGTGGATACAATTTTAAAAAAGGTGGAGAACACCCCTAAAACTGGTACCAGTTTTTCCTGTTCCTGGCAACTGCTTAAAAGAATATCTGTTGTTTGAACCTTTCTTTCATTTATGGATTTTTTTTTTCTGTTTTCAGCATAATAGTGAATGTTACTTGAGTCTTGGTAGCATTGGAGCCCAACTGCAACAGGAATTATTTTTTCCACAGTTTGCACGGGAAGTTTAAAATGCTGTCTGACGTGCTTCTGGTCTTTTTGCTGTGCATTTTCAAGGTGAAAGCTCTGCTCCTGAGGCTCTTCTCTTTCAGAAGACATCTATTCTCTGCTTTGCCAATGCTTCTGTTTTATGATACACTGCCTGATGTCACAGACTAAAATAGAATGCCTGTGCCCTCCTTCCTAGCAGTAGGAGCAGCATTATGTCTTGTTTTTGCAAACCAGTGTTCTGAATGAGGTACCTAGATGTTGAAGTGTTACTGGCTGCTTCTGTCATTTCAGTTGCTGTAAGCAGACAGCTACAGTTGAAATAATTGTATAAAATCTTCCACTTCAAGGGGAGAGCAACTTTTCTGTTCTTAGTTGGACAAAATAGGATATTGGGCGAAGGACACTTTTCTTCCGCAACTTATTATTGGATCGGTTCATCTTTGTCATTCAAATTTTTTTTTTTTAAACAATGGATACATTTATGCAACTTCTGTGAGCATTCCATCCCTCCTAATTTTCCATTAGGTGTGAGAGTAGCATTTCAAACATCTGTGATGAAACTGCCTGGGCAAGTCTCCTGAAGATAGAGCTCTATTGCTGCCCCTAGGATGTAAGGTATTATGAGAGAAGGGCAAGGGGCCTAACTTGACAGTGTTTATTAAGACTAAGATCTTGCTACTCTGTTCCTGCTTTAGGCCAGGTTCATGCTAGCTGTTTTTTAGCTGAGATTTTTTTTATTATGCTTCTTGTCTATGGTGCAAAACACAATAGCCTGTGTGGTATTATCCCACAGGTATCAATACTATTTTTCCAGCTCTGCAGAAAAACAGTGTGTCCCCAGCCATGCATTGCACCATACCTTAGCAGGGTTTGAATATGTTGTACAGTGCTGTCTTGTATGTTCCCCAAACTATGTACAATGATGCAAAAGTCATTGGCATTGCTTGACTCTGCACTCTGAAGTTAGTCGTGATGCAAGCAATTTCCTTACTGTAATAAGCATGTAGAGACCATCAGGAACATAATGGAACAGATAAACATGCTCCACTGATTAGTTCTACTAATGCCAAAGCCAATCAGGAGTGTTTTTATGGATCATGAATCTTTTATCTTTTCTGTCATTAACACTGCTCCAACCCCACCACCCACTGCTAAGTTTTTTTGTAGACACCATTGCAATCCCCATCTGCAATTCCATATTCATCCAATCCCTGTTTCTCCCATGAGATCAAGTCCATTTTTTTTAAATTCATTTTTTATATAACACTGCTATATTATGCAGTGCTTTACAGATATTCGTCATTCACTTCAGTCCCTGCCCCATGGAACTTAAAGTCTAGTTTCCAAAGTCAGTCACACACATAGACCAACACAAAGATTTATGTTTTTGGATTGCGGGAGGAAACCCACGCATGTGTGGGGAGAATATACAAACTCCATGCAGATGAAGTCCAGGGTGGAATTGAACCCAGTGCAGCAAGTCAGTAGTGCTAACCAGATGAAGTCCAGGGTGGAATTGAACCCAGTGCAGCAAGTCAGTAGTGCTAACCAATGTGCCATTCAATAAAAAGGAGATATTATGTTCTTCATCTCCTTTGCACGTATAGGCCATTTCAACCTGTTCTAGGTCCAAAGGTCCTGCATCATTTTAACAGGGTTTCTGAGTTCAAAATGGAGTACTTATGAAAGATGATTACAGCAATAAAATAGGATCATGACCTGTAGTTATATGCAGTTCACGTATAAATGTTTACACTCTTGATACACAGTCCGTCAATCTTCGTCCTAGATCAGGAGTTGGCAAAGTTTGTTGTGGAGAGAGCGCTTTTGCTTCCTCCTCCACCAGTGAATTTTTTTCAAAGCCACAAAGGGTGAGTAACACCCTCTTACAATCACATGACCTGCCGACCGCCAATCACAAGAGGCGTCAGAGGTCATGGGGTGAGGCTTGAGAATTATGCTCTGAGCCACAACAAGGTACAGCGCTGGCAAAAAGTATTGGCACCCCTGCAATTCTATCAGATAATACTCAATTTCTTCCAGAAAATGATTGAAATCACAAATGCTTTGGTAATAATATCTTCATTTATTTTGCTTGCAATGAAAAAACACAAAAGAGAATTGGAAAAAAAAAAAGTCAAATCATTGATGGGCCAGACAAAAGTATTGGCACCCTCAGCCTAATACTTGGTAGCACAACCTTTATACAAAATAACTGCGAACAACTGCTTCCGGTAACCATCAATGAGTTTGTTACAATGCTCTGCTGGAATTTTAGACCATTCTTCTTTGGCAAATTGCTCCAGGTCCCTGAGATTTGAAGGGTGCCTTCTCCAAACTACCATTTTGAGATCTCTCCACAGGTGTTCCATGGGATTCAGGTCTGGACTCATTGCCGGCCACTTTAGAAGTCTCCAGTGCTTTCTCTCAAATCATTTTCTAGTGCTTTTTGAAGTGTGTTTTGGGTCATTGTTCTGCTGGAAGACCCATGATCTCTGAGGGCGACCCAGCTTTCTCACACTAAGCCCTACATTATGCTGCAAAATTTGTTGGTAGTCTTCAGACTTCATAATGCCATGCACACGGTCAAGCAGTCCAGTGCCAGAGGCAGCAAAGCAACCCCAAAACATCAGGGAACCTCTGCCATGTTTGACTGTAGGGACAGTGTTCTATTCTTAGTCGAGGTTCTTTAGCCACCATCTGCACAATCTTTCTTGGAAATCTCTCGTCAATTTTTCTTTTTCGTCCACATCTAGGGAGGTTAGCCACAGTGCCATGGGCTTTAAACTTCTTGATGACACTGCGCACAGTAGACACAGCAACATTCAGGTCTTTGAAGATGGACTTGTAGCCTTGAGATTGCTCATGCTTCCTCACAATTTTGCTTCTCAAGTCCTCAGACAGTTCTTTGGTCTTCTTTCTTCTCTCCATGCTCAGTGTGGTATACAAGGACATGAGACAGAGGTTGAGTCAACTTAAATCCATTTCAACTGGCTGCAAGTGTGATTTAGTTATTGCCACCACCTGTTATGTGCCACAGGTAAGTAACAGGTGCTGTTAATTACACAAATTAGAGAAGCATCACATGATTTTTCTAAGGGTGCCAATACTTTTGTCCACCCCCTTTTTTATGTTTGGTGTGTAATTATATCCAATTTGCATTTTGACCATTCTTTTTGTGGTTTTCCATTGAAGACAAATTAAATGAAGATATTATTACCAAAGCATTTGTGATTGCAATCATTTTCTGGAAGAAATTGAGTATTATCTGACAGAATTGCAGGAGTGCCAATACTTTTGGCCAGCACTGTAGCTGAAGAGCCGCATGTGGCTCGCGAACCATACTTTGCTGACCCCTCTCCTAGGTGACTTTTGCAAGGAATTTCTGTTTCAGTAGATTCAATGTTCTTTAAGTCCGACAATGTTTGTGATTCTTAGGATGCTACTATGCACCATGACCAGTTACATTTCAGACCCCTTCAACTCCATCTATTTTGGTAAATTAAAGTGACAGAGGAGGATATTTCCAGGGTTTATAATGTGGTGCATAGTCGTAATTGATGCCAGCCGCTCTGGTTGGAAATTGTTTTCTATAGGTTGGATGACTTGGGTCTTGAAGTCCACCCAAACTTTAATAAAAGTGGTCTCAAAGCTTGCATCAAGATTAAAAATTAAGATTCTAACCTTTTGCATAATACAACAAGCATTCCTTTCTCTCATGAATTACACACAGACCTTAAACTCCACAGAGCCCTTCAAAAGCTTGAACGTTAACAGACAACCCTTGTTGTAATTGTCCCATTTTGGTCACTCAGGGTTCTGATATTTCTCCAGCTTATCTTTAAGACTTTCTCAAGAGATGTTCTTCAGCCCAAGTATCACATACTTTGATGTCATTGCTTTTGATACCACATCCCTATTTTGCAAAGATTCGGTCCTTGAGACAATACTTCCGGCAAGAAAACTAGCATGATAAGCAAGTTATCCCCACATTTTCTAGGCATGCTGGCTTTGTTGCCACACCCTCAATAAGTCTTTTGATTCCTTTTACCTTCCTCCTTCTGTTTATTTCAGCAGACCTAAATAAGGGTCTCAGTCTGTCCCTACTTATATGGTACATTTTAGAATAGAATAGATGTTTATTGTCACTGTAAATACAAGGTATATCAAGTGAGATTGAAGATGTGACTATAGTTACAGAAGTCAATTTCAGATGGTAAAAAAAATAAAGATACAAATAAATAATATAATTCAATGTGTAGATATATAATACAATAATACAGCAATGTAATAAATATAGTAATATATATAATGCATACATACACAGAATACAGGCAGACATGGTATGGGGTGATGAGTGGTAGAGAATGGCATAGGGGTGAGAGTAGGGTGGGGGGTGCTAGTGTCCAAGTGTAGAGAGATTCAGGGGGTAATTCACCATAGTGCGAAGTGAGGTCCGGATCCTTCGCCTCACTCGGTGAGACTGGAATCCCTTTAAAGTGTTCGCTGATGTCCGTGTGCAGGACATCAGCGAGCGCATAACAGTCAGTGCGAAGTGAGGCGAAGGATCCGGACCTCACTTCGCACTATCCTGAACTACCCCCTCAGTCTTATAATGGAGTCAGGGAAGAAGCTTTTTCTCAATCTGTTTTTGGGACATCTCCATTGTTTCTGTGTCCCTCACAATGATTAAGAAGTAGGAATTTATATATTTACCTGATAAATTCTCATCTCTCAGTTGTAGGGTGACACAGGAGTATCTCACCATTGCAGTTAATACTTACAATTTTGTCTTTTAGGGGAGTTCTGAAACAGATATTTAATTACACACATCAAAAAGCTGCTGTCTGACACTTGTTTTAATCAGTGCATCCTAAAGCCTGATAATATTTATTATCACAGTGCTTGAGTTACCAGATCCGTGCAAATAGTAGAGAACCTGGGAACATTTTATTTGTTCTGTTCTCGATCCAAACTGTAGTAGTTACTTTGTTAGATATTTAAAATAATTTGCTCCATTGCAGTAACCTACTCCAACCATTTAGCAATAGCCACTGAGGGTTTTACAACCTTATCTAACTAGTAAATCAATATTTGTTTAACTATAGCTGTGGTTTAAAAGTCTCAAATTGTATCCCCAATAGCTGTGGGCTTTAAGGAACTCCAAATTAGCTGGTTGCAGGGCTAGGACCATTTCCAGGCATGCTTGTGTGGATTTCTGCTGGTTACTCCAGTTTCATCCCCCAGTCAGAAACTTCTCCAGCGCTTCTGAACATGGTGTGGGTGGTAGGTGGGATCATTGGAGTCGTGGGAGCAATTCTGGGGAGGGCCCTAGAGAAACCAGGGCCCCCTCAGTTTGCCCAGGGCCCTTGTTTCTCTAATACTGGCCCTGTAGGGAAAGATGTGAATGGTTAAGAGTTCTTTGTAGAGTGCTGTGGAATATTCCAGTGCTATTTATATAAAGGGTAGTAATACTATTAATGTAGATATCCCACTACATTAATACTATTGCTCTGATTATTACAATATGTGTAATGACAATATAGTCTTACAAATAACAAACGTATCACTTTCATTAATAGATAGGGAAGTAGTACATTAATAAAATGAAATAGCAGTAAATGTGTACTCTTCAATAGAATATACAAATCTGATGTTTTATTTTAATCCTCACAATCATAAGATTTTATCTTTCTGGGGTTTGATACATTTTAGTTCATAGTTGATGGATAGAATTTTGTCAGTGTTCCCAGTGCAGGTTCTGTGTATTGTATAGCTGCAGTTGGAGTGTGTGGAAGCCAGAGAAGCTGCTAAGTGACACTGCACCAGCTCTCTGCAGGGAGGAGGAGGGGGGGTAATAAGCATATTGTGTGCATGGAGAGAGGACTGAGCAGGATGGACCACAGACTGGGAGGGCTATCAGAGCATGCAGAGGGAGGGAGGTAGACAAGGGGAGATTTTCATTTAAAGGGTAGGGATACTAGACAAGGTTCCAGAAAGATTCTACCTGGTTTCTAGGGACTAAAAGCTATTATTCTCTTTCAGTAGGTCCCAGACTCTGCTCACTGAATAAGCATCAGATCGGTCAGCAGACTTGAGGTCCTTATCTGTTTCCCCTTGGAATAATAGCTTCAGAGGTACACCAGCATTTAATCCTGCCACCTCGCACAAATCACTCAACATTGCAGCACATGACTGTTCCTGCATTGGGCTTTATTTGTCTTCAGGACCTGCCCACAGAGAGGTCTAATTCTGCCGCACAAAGACACATGACCAAAATTCACCAACTGATCTTCTGAACACGGTGCAAACTGCTGATCTCCTCCTGAGCACTGCCAACATCTGCTTTCTAGAGCCCAGCAATAAGAAAAGGGCATCTTGACAAGTGCAAGCCAGTTCCTGGGATGTAGGGATGCCAACAGTGCTGCGTCCACACTAACATCACCATGCTGCTGCCTTTACATCTTTTCCTGGGTAAGCTCTCACCCCCTCCTTGTTTGTAATGTAGCAAATCATTCTCTGAAAGCTGTACTATTGTGCATGACAAAACAGTTATCCTATATGATGCTCAAGTTTCCCATGCTAAATAGTACATGCAACACTTAGTGTCCAGTTAAGCTCTTACTAGGTTGCTAATCTATTTATACTGTATTTTATATAAAACATATATTTAATGGTAACAAGTATCACCGAGGTAAATTATGGAGGTTTTTATCCACTAGACAAACAACAATGGCTAATGCGTTGGTTTGTAGATATAATACCTGGATTCCAACATTCCTTATTTTATTTCATTCTTTGTGACACATAATAGCACCCCGGCAGCCCACATTAAGTTCCCTGGGGTAATCATGCTGTGCCCACAGACATATATTTGCATTGTCATCTGGCAGAGTCTGCACAAAGCTCCATATGATTGTTGATCTTGTCTGGTTGTCTCTGTTTTCTGTAATTAGATTAATAGTCACGGTTGTTGATAGACTATCCTTAATGCTAATTAAGTCCCCAAGGGTCATGTAATTAATTTATTAATGTTTGCACGTGACATTTCCATGGTGCCTACCAATAAATTATCCTTTTTTGTCATCTCTAATTGAAGAAAAACTGTATAGAGACAATATCAAGCCTTGTATGATCTGCAGCACAGAAACAAGTGCCAGTGGGGCAATCAGATTTTTCTCTATCATTGTTGTATCCATTCAGCCCTTCATATGATTTAAACTATAGATGTCTGGTTGCCTTTGACTGATTTGGTAGGGGGAGGGGTTAGTTGTATGTTTAGATCATACATCCATTGTTTCTAGAGCAAGTGTTTCAGCTATTCCGGTAGAATAAAAATCTCATGTGAATTCATTTACCAGAGTTTACAGTGCCATCAGCAAATGCCTAAAATGTTTGTCTGTGTGTCTCTCTGTATATCTGTGAATATATAGGCAAATTAGATTGTAAGCTCTATGGAGCAAAGTCTAAAATGAATGATTAATGTCTGTGAATTCTCTAAAAGATTTTGCACACCGAAATACTTTTTCGCCTCAGGTGGTAGTGCTAAACTCCTGGGTGTGGAGCAGGTAGCCTGACGAAGGGGTGGATTATACCCCCCGAAACACTGTTGTTCTGTAACCTGCACTTATGGTTTATTAAAATGGTATAAACCTACTTTTTGTGCATGTGTGCAAACTCTACTCGTTTATGTTGCAGTAATGTCTGTAAAACACAGTGGAATATGTTGGTGTTATATAAATACACAAATTAAATAAAGTAATTTCAGTATATATGGTGCTATTATATACAAATGATAATATGAAACTGTACGTAAATCTGCCTGTGACTAGTGGATGAAGCTTACATGCAGACATTAGGCAACTGGAGGTGTGATTCTTCCTAACCGTTTTTGCACCAGGTAATATGGTATGTTACTAGATTGCCTTGTTAGTACTGACAAGTGATAGTGCAACTACTCAACAATACTGCATTGTAATGTGGTTAGTCTGAACAGAAGCACAGTAAAAGCCCCCATGTGCATGAGTTGGGTGAGTACAGGGCAAATTGTCTGTAACGTTATGGTAAAATAACTTCATTATTTCAAGTTTTATGTTAAAAATGGAATCCTTGCCTAAAAGAGCCTTCAGTTCCTGACACAGGGCTGTTCAGATAAAGACCAGTCTATACAGCAATGCTCTGAAGCTTTTGTTGAAGAGTTAAAGTGTATTATAAATCCGAGCCAGGTTAAAATATCAGTTAAAGTTCTGTATAAAGAAACAGAACAAAGGAAACTGGATTGTGGAATGTTTTACTGCCCTCCCCAATCATTTCTGACTATAGATACATTTTCAGAATCTTAGCACACAGTCAGTAATGATGTTACTATGACATCACATAACACATTGTAAACTTAATTTTTATTTTTTTTTGTGTGGAAACTGTGTGTTTTTGTAGTCTTAACGATTGCCTTGTCAGTAGACCGATGACGGACTAACAGACGGTCCCCTGCCTCAATACACTTCTCAGTATCTTCTGCAGCCTTTCAGCAGTTAAGGTTAGGAGTTGTAGTGGTTCAACAACAAGGGCCACTGGTTGTTCATCACTGCAAAATCCAAAGCCTGACAGTTTACTTGAGTTTAAAAAAAAATGTGAAGCAGTAAGACAAAAATGTATGAAATGAACACAAAATTATTTTGCATCCATTTATACCAATTTATTTAGTCTGCATCCATTTTTTCCCCAGTAACATGTTTTTTATTTATTTTTTGGTAAAAATCAGTGTTTGAGACCATGGGCAACTGAATCTTTGCATACTTGTAAGGCCTATGTTGACATAGCGTTTTCCATTTTGCATCCTTTTTAACACTAATGACTGGTTTGTGTAAAACAAGTTAGCCATTTGGGCCTTTTTTTAAATTAATGACTGACTACTATCAAGAAAATATACAAATTTGCTAACCTCTTTTGTACGAATCAGTCACTGGTGTCATTAGGACTCAAAATGAAAATTGCTAAATTTTTACACAAAAGTCTAGGTTAACATTAGGAGTTCTTTTAATGATCGCTAGTTGCCACTTGATATATTTCCCCCTATGCACTTGAAAACATCTGCAAAGTAAACGCAGGATATAAAAAGAAGACTTTTATTATTAATATTTGAAATCAAACGTTGACCTAGACAAGATAACCATATAGATACAGATCTGGGATCTGCTTTAAATTGTTTCATGCTTCAGGTCTTTTTGGAACCTAAAATACCAGTTGAGGCATGTTAAAGCAAAAAAAAACACTGAAAAAAAAAAAAATCCTATTTGGATTGGGATGGTAGTTAATTAAACATAGCGCTTTCAATATAATCTATGAAGATGAATCATTAATATTATTGCTTTTCTATTTACTGATAGATAAAAAAAAACACCTGACTCAGTATGTTGTTTTTTTGTAGTGTTTTAATACGTATTCAGGAAGCATGACCAAGCCCCCAGGGGGTTATTCACTAAAGTCCGAATTATTGCGTATAGGTGTGAATTTGCCAGCTAAAGACAGTCGCAATAGACTGCTACTGTTGCAGTCGCATCTTTATAATGAGAATATTGTTGCAGTCACTTTGATGAATAAGCTTCCTTATCTCTGCTTCATATTCTGAGAGTTACAAAACTGTTGATAGTCAAAAAGTACCCATCCCCTTCCAAATTTTGGCAAAACACTCACTGAGGGGGGAATTCACCAAGCTCCGAAGTGAGGCGCGTAGTGTTCGCCTCACTTCGGAAAAACTGAAATGCGCATGCTGATGTCCTGCACGCGGACATCAGCATGTGCATTAAAGGGATTCCTCTTCCGGCGAGGAGACTCGAGTGCTCTTGCCGGGAGGGGAATCCCTTTAATGCGCATGCGCATTTCAGTTTTTCCGAAGTGAGGCAAACACTACGCGCCTCACTTCGGAGCTTGGTGAATTCCCCCCTGAATCACATGCAAGGAGAGAATTCTAGTAGCAGAATTTATAATAGACTGGAGTTGGGAAAAATGGGAAGCTAGAAGTGCAGTTAGAAGGGCATTGCAGTAGCCCAAGCGGGATAAGATGAGGGCATGCATGAGGTTGTTAGCAGTGGCCTCAGAGAGAAAGAGATATATCTTGGCAATGTTACAAAGAAAAAATACACAGCTTTTAGCAGTGGTAGCAATGTGCTTAGAGAAGGAAAGAGCAGAGTCAAAAGTCACCCCAAGACAATGTCTAAAAAAACAGGGATAGTGATCAAATCAACCACTGAAATGGAAAAGGAGGGATTTAGGACCAGGTTTAGGTGGGAAAATAATCAGTTCTGTTTTAACAAAATTTAATTTGAGACAGCGCCGGGCCATACAAAAGGAGATAGCCAGGAGATAGAGATTTGAGTCTTGATTTCAGATGTTGGCGCAGTGGTGGATAAGTAAATTTGGATGTCATCTGCATACAGGTGGTATTTAAAACCAAATGAGCTGAAGACATCACCCAGGAAATGTGTGTACAGTGAGAACAGGATGGGGCCAAAGACAGAGCCTTAAGGTACCCCCACCCTAAGTGGGATAAGAAAGGAAGTATCATTAGCATGGGAGACAAAAAAGGAGTGATCAGAAAGGTAAGAGGCAAGCCAAGATACAGTGAACAACAGTATCAAACTCCAATGATGTTCCTTGGTTTTGACAATCTGAAGATCACTTGCAAGTTTACACAAAGCAGTCTTTTCAGAGTGCCCTGGCTGAATATCAGGTTGCAAAAGGTCTAGGGAATGATGGGCATGCAGAAAGTAAGGCAAGTGAAGACCTGATGTTCCATACATTTAGAAGCTAGAGGCAAGAGAGGTAAGACAGTAGTTAGATAGGCATTGAGGGTCCAGTGTATCTTTTTAAGGATAGGTTAATTTGGATTAATGTTTTACACAAAGACATGATCATGAACAAACATACATTTTTTTGACTCTCTGAGAAAGAGTGTTGTACATCAAAGTGAGAATTGCTCTGTAAATACATGATTTCTTGACAATACACCACTTCTCCAAATCAGCTTATTTACTAAAAATTGTAATTTTCTGCCATGTGATGAATACAAACGCAATTTATAACTTTATGCAAGTCTATTTGCCAGCAGATGCGACAGAAATTCAGGTGTTTATTGTGCATCAGTGTGTGAATTCCCCAAGCTGTAAAGGTATGTAATTGCAGAGTTGAATTCAGTGAATGAATTCTGGAACTTACAGCAGGGTTCTTGCACACAGTGCACACAGATGGCTTAGAAAATTTGGTGAAAATGTGCCAACATAAATCAGAAAATGTCTTCCATGAATTTAAAAAACAACTGGCAACCATTGGCAACATTACAGGCAAAGTTGACCCTTATTAATTCACGCATATTGCTATGATGATGATGCAAATTTGCCTTGCCTGGTGAATTCACTCTTTTATGAATAAGCCCTAGAGTGAGAGTAACAAAGATGGAGAGAAAGTCGCGTGTAACAGAAAGTGAAAGAGTAAGTAAGAATAACAGAGAGCAAATGTTGAGTGAGTAAGGGAAAAAATGAGATTGTAAAAATACTGATTGAGAATTGCATGCCATTACTTCCTGTATACACATTTACCATTTGTCAATGTATTCTGTACAAATGTAAGATTATACTGAGCCTAAGCCAAAGCACTCCACTCCTTACATGGATGTCTTGCTGATAAATCTACTCTGTTTATAGGGCCTTTGTGCTTTTTCTATGTCACCTGTGAGGATTTGTACTCTGAGGGACACTCTTCCACTTCATTACTAGAATTTTCATCTTTGTTTGGAGTGAGTTCCTCTCAACAAGATACACATGAAGCAACCGATCATGAAAATAATGAACCTCAGCTGAATACTGGCCAAAGCCTACTTCACATACACCAGGGTTCTGGCTTCTCTAGCCTAGAGACAGAAGAGACCACCATTCTCCAGTCCCCTCAGTACTTTTGGGATGAGGAGGGAAGAATTGCCAATGAAAACACTGAACTCCCCAGTGGAATACACAAAGGTAATGTTCATTTAATCGAAATGTATGGTTATATAAAATCAAATGTAGAATGCTATGGACAGTAGTACATGATTATTTTTATATATTCAGTGACAGAAGCAACTATTTTTTGAACGCCAGACTAGAGGGAATATAAAACTGCAATAATTTAAAAGAAACAAAAAGTTAAATTTAAAACCCCCAAAAATCTCAAGTAGTTTTTTTTTCTGCATTTCTTAATAATGGAGTATTTTTGGCTTACTGGGTGTTGAGCAGTGTAACTTGTCTGTTTGCAGTGTATATAGTGGTGACAGATTACACAGTGCAGCAGTGATGTAACTATGTGTTCATGGGACCCAGTGCATATTTTGAACCGGGTCACCATCCTCCCCATCTAATTGCCAGGGGCAGATTTTACATGTACTGACATTCACAAATATTTCAATTAATTAGTATAAATATAAATGCTAGAATTCGACAATGAAAAAAAAAAAAAGCAATGTTGAACATTCTGCTACACTATAAATCTAGCCCAGCATTCATCCCCTACCAGGCAATTCATCCTTGTCAGTTTGCTGTCACTGCAGACAGTCAGCAGACTAAAGTCCTGAATTATTCAATGAGCGGAGAACGGGGACATGTTTAAAATTTCATAGTGTAACTGAGGCTTACCATCTTGTAGTAAGACACAACAGGGGAGAGGCACTTCTCAAAGGAGTCATTTTAATGCCAATCAATTTATTAATATTTATATATCATTTTTGGGATACTTTTATCTATGTATCTGTCTGTTAACTGGTGGTTTCATAAACTATAAACCAGTAGTTTAGCATTCCTCCTGTTTTTTGTTTTTTTTAATAACACTCTAGTCTAGATGCTTTATTAAATGTGCCATATTTGTGTCTTTAGTGGGAGTTTCCCTTTCTTATATTATTTTACAACTGACTATTTTATAAACAGTGTGCATAATCATTTTTGAAGATGCAACATACAATAGTAAAACATTCAATTACCTGTAAAAAGTGGGCTGAGTGATTAGACCAATGAGGTTTCCCAGGTGCTACAAGTCCTGGAACTATTGTGGCTGTAGGACTTTGCGGGATGAGGACAATGAGACTAGTAAGATCGGGACAATGCCCAACCTTCTTACTGACTGAATATAAGACAAATCTTCAAAACATTTCTAAATACATAAATGAGAAAAAATCTGAGTCTGAGCTTGTAGGTATTAAGAGCCACTGTGAGGTCTCTAATCCAATCCCCACCACACGTCACTGTGATGAAGTGGCAGTGGGAAATTTAAATGGAGATTGGGGAGCCTTTGTGCAACCCTTAGCTTCATTTTTTTTGCAATGGTATTCACGGTTCTGCTCCTGATTGCTTGTTGCTTCAACCTTTGTGACCTCCTGTGGTCCTGCTCTTCAGCATCTCAGCATATTTTTGCATTCAGCATTCATGATCTTCTGGGACAATAATATAGCAGAATGCCAATGTCTAAAGTAAATTGCAGTACATGTTATCAGTACAATGCTGTCTCTTCCACTTGGCCATCTACATATGTCTATGATTATAAAGGTAATACTTGTACCCAGACAACATTTTTTCCCCAGCACATTGAAGTAGCCAGGTAGGCCCAATTTGTTTTTTGCTGCATTGTATATCACCATGGAGTTATGAGTTCTAAATATATCCTTTAAACAAGGAGGTTATCAATGTCTGCTATAAAAAGCAATGCCAGCCTACATAGTTTAGTCACTATGGCAACTAGTTTTTCTCCATTCTCACTTTGCCTTAACTTATTTATGGATTGATGGATACCATAAATTTCCCAACGTTTTTAATATTTATAATTAATCCCATGTCATTCAACACAGTAAGCTGCTTTTTTACATACCCTTCTAGAATTACATATGACTAGGAGGAAATTTGTACTGACCCTATTAGAGATGCTATAGCAAAGCCGCCCTACTGACAGTCTGCAGGAATTTCCCTTTGCTATTTTTTTACTTGTAATAATAAAAGTAAGCTACCGTGTTTCCCCGAAAGTAAGGCCCTGTCTTACATTAATTTTACCCCCAAAAG
>WMED01003841.1:0-21575 GCA_019650415.1 Pipa parva
TGGCAGAAGGGATGGGCCAAATATGTCCGGCCCGCGGGCCATATTTTGCCAACCCATGCTCTATAAAAATCCTGTGAGCCCCGCCCCGCTGCTCTTTCAAGCCTTTACCAATAACTGTTCTTTTTCTACATAACCTCTCCATATAACTTCTCTCACTGCCCCATATAACCTTTCCTTAACTCCTCCTACTGCTCCATATAACCTCTCTCTATAACTCCTCCTACTGCTCCATATAACCCCTCTGACTCCACATATATTCCCTCCCTATAAGTCCTCCTACTGCTCCATATAACTCCTCCTACTTATCCATATAATTCTTCCCACTGCTCCATATATCCCCTCCCTATAACATCAGCTTTTGCACCATAAAATCCCTCCATTTAAGTCAGGGCTGTATTTCTAAAAACATTCAGACCCCCCCACACATCTTTCCACCCAAGAAAAACACAGATTTGCCTTGAAGTCCAGGTGATTTACTGATTCACTGTCATTCTGTTGGTAAATTTTAACCAGTCCATAGGTTTCAGGGCCCCATCCCCCCATCAGCACCACCCCCTTCCAGGCTCCAATGAACGAATTACCAGAACTACTTGGAATCAGAGAGGGGTGCTGGGTTCACCCACAGGTGCTGTGGGACAGAAAATGTGTCCCATTGGTGGAAGTCCAGTCAAAACCATGACCGCTGGGACCCCTGTAGGTATTTCACTGGGTAAATTGCCAGTCACATAAACCAGAGTCAAGCTGATTTGGCATCCTGCCTTCACCCACCTGCTTTGACTCCTTGTATTGCTCCATGTGGTCCCTTTCTGTTACATGCTTGACCCTGGCATGGAAAGTGTTACCATCCCTGTGTGTAGCACCCAGACAGGGTAGTGGCAACACATGCCAAATCCCATTAATTAAACACGCATGATCTATGAACCGTGGGCACTGATTTGTTCTTTGTCCTGAGACTGAATGCTTCTTTCCCTGAATAGATTCACCAAGACCCCCTTCCAGGACTAGGCTATTAATGACCCCACAAATGCTGACTCTTGGTTGTTTCTGTTTAGCCGGCATGGCATTGCCTGCGGCTTACCCTGCAGACTATATGTGATACTCACTATAACTATACATTGGGTTTCTATGTATTAAACAAATGATAGGGTGTAATCTTCCTGTTGTCAGAATGTTGATACAGAACAGATCTCCCTTTCCCAGGAATCTCTGAGAATTCTCAGTTCTGATGTAGGACTTTATATGGTCCTCAAGTACAAGGTGTATTGCTCACCCTAAACACAGGCTGAGCCGCTCTGTCTCTGTAGCCATTCCCTGGCACCTAGCCCTATAAACACACAGAACCAGACTCTTTCCCAGGACCTACAGCAATCTCCAAGTGCTTCTGAAATCTTAGGCTGCGGCCCACAGTGACTCAGGGTAAACAGAGCCCTGCAGTGTGGGAGATATTGTGGCGGATATCACGTTCTCACCACCTGCTTTCCATAATAGTCAAGTGGTGACCAATGACTGGAACTATAGAAGATATGTTAAGCTTTAATGTAATGTACAATGGGGGACTCGTGTCCTGCTATCCATTACTTTAATTCCCTTTGTTTTAGACTAGTGCCATGAAGCAGCCTGCCCAGAGCCCCCACTGGCATACCTGCACCGCCACCACATTGTGCGTTTAACCACAATAACATGCCTATTGCTTGATTATATTGTGACTATACATCTGCTGGTAAAACTGCATGCACACTGCAAAGTACATAGTGGCGATTGCTCTGCCGCAACTGTTGCCCCCACCAGTCCTGCAGTATCGCCACATCTTTTTATTCTTTTTATTTTTTATTCTTTTTATTTGGACCAATCAGGCACTGTAAAGGGTGGGAGTGAGGGGGTAGGGGTACAAGGTGCCAATCCTGTATCAGGGCCCATCTAACTTTAGATCTGCTACTGGCAGGGGTGATAGTTGTTACCAGGCTTATGCCAGGATATTGCCCGCAGCTGCTCACCCCTAAATACTACAATTTATTTTTAGAGTAGCCTATTGCTAACAGTTTGTAGATACTCATTATCATTATATATTGATGTGTGTTACCAGTAAAAGTACAAAGATTCTCATGAGGGTTCTACTAATTATACACCTGCCATAGATTCCTGAACAGACCAGAATTCCATGATGCTGGGGTGGAGGGGGTTGCATTCCATTGATAAACGGGATTAGGGGAATTAATATACACTGTGTCCCTTAACTATGCTTAGTTTGGGACACTACTCTTACAGGATTCATTTATCTCTCTGCTTCATTTACTCAGAGAGGTGCTGATTTATGTGGGTCTGGATTAACACTATCCCTGCCAGTCTTCTAATCACGCCCCCAAGACAAGACACAGCTTTTCCCAGTAACCCATAACCAGTCAAAACAATGGGGATCAAATGCATTCATTACTTTTCCTTTAATGTTGGAAGATATTCATTAACAATCCTAATTTATTTCTTTATCTTAATTATACAGAGTGATTTATTTATTAGCTCCGCTGATTGAGCTATGATCTTCTTTATTAGCACAGATATACTTAGAATCACAGTACAATGCAGCATAATAAATATAGAAACACTGTGGGAAAGGGAGAGGGGGGGTTATCTTGTTAGTTTTTCTCTATATCATGTGATAAGGCATTGTCTCCTTTAAACAGATGATGATGTTATGAAGACCTTACTTCACTACAATATACACCTGTACATATTTATTCCACATTTGCTACAATATACCACCGCTATTATTTGCCTGACAAGGCTCAGAAAATACTATGCAACAATCTGCTCCATCACAGCCACAATACACTAAATAGTGAATATGTATATGTGATTTTGCTACGCAATGGGCAAATTAACACTAATTGTCATTTCACATTTTCATATTCATTCTTTGATATACAAAACCCTCAGTCTCATTGTAAGAAGCAGCAAGTTCAATATCATTCTTACAGTATGGTGAACAAGGTATATGGACCACCAAAGCTAATAAAACAACACACCCTTTTCCACGACCTCAAAAGCACATGAATCAGTATTTAACTGTTACCAAACCATTTTGCCAGCAGCATATACAAAATAGTGTAAAAGGTAAAATACAGCAGGATCTCCATAATCCCCCTCCCTGGCCACTGGCCACATAGCTTGCCTCTTGCCTGCTTGGTACCTTAGCTAAATGATTGACTTGATTGGTTGGATGGTTGGCTTGCTTGACTGGATGCTTGGCCGGATGGTTGATTTGCTTGGTTGGGTGGTTGGTTTGTTGGCTAAATGGTTGGGGAACTTAGCTGGATGATTAGCTTGTTGACTTGCTTGACTGAATGATTGGCTTGCTTGGCCAGATGGTTGATTTGCTTGGTTGGGTAGTTGGTTTGTTGGCTAAATGAGCAGCATATACAAAATAGTGTAAAAGGTAAAATAAGCAGGATCTCCATAATCCCCCTCCCTGGCCACTGGCCACATAGCTTGCCTCTTGCCTGCTTGCTACCTTAGCTAAATGATTGACTTGATTGGTTGGATGGTTGGCTTGCTTGACTGGATGCTTGGCTTGCTTGGCCGGATGGTTGATTTGCTTGGTTGGGTGGTTGGTTTGTTGGCTAAATGGTTGGGAAACTTAGCTGGATGATTAGCTTGTTGACTTGCTTGACTGAATGATTGGCTTGCTTGGCCGGATGGTTGATTTGCTTGGTTGGGTGGTTGTTGTGTTGGCTAAATGGTTGGGGAACTTAGCTGGATGATTAGCTTGTTGACTTGTTTGACTGACTGGTTGGCTTGCCTAACTCAATAGTAGTCTTGTTTACCAGATTTTCTTTGCTTGCTGACCTGCTTGGTTTTCATTGCTGGCCAGAGCTTCCCAGAAGTGGAGTTTGGATGGCAGTTCTGATTGGCTGGATGTTATGTCTATCATTGCTCAGCCACAGTCTTAATTAATGATAACTTTACCAGCCTAATCTACTTAAAATTACAAAAATAATCAAATACATTTTCTACTTATCTAATCTATCCAATTGGCCAGTTAGCTCCATCTTTGTTAATATACTAGCGAAAGCAGCAGCCCAAGTTATGCCTTCATTTGAGTCAGTCACACTCTTCCAATGGGCTGAACATTTGCAGTTTAATCATCTATGCAAGACCCCGAATTGTATCCAATCAACTCAACCAATTCAATCAATAGCAGGATCCTTAAGGAGGTAGAATGAATACAGGGCTGGGCTTAACAAAGCACTTATTATTAACTCTCCCCACGGGCATGGGATTGGCATTATTTTATTTGGCAAAAAAAGAAAACCTATGTACCTTTTATTGTTTTTAAAATCACCAATTATTTAAAGTAATGTCATTTAAAAAAAAACAAACAACCCAAATGATTGTTTACATAGTGCTTATGTCGGATGAAATGCTGGGAATTGGGGATATGTACAGTATGACAAATCTATTCTGTTCTTTGTATCTCCAGCACACAAATCCCAGGACTCTCCCTCTTATACTGGGTCATTTTGCCCTGGCACGCTTCCTTATATTAACTTGTAAAGGAAATAAACATACCCCCTTATTATACTTGCAAATCTACTAAAACTCCCCTATAAAAAGGGAGAGACAGATTCCCACAGCCTGAACCAAACACCGGGCCGTATGATCCCAGTTACACTGCAATCTGTCCATTTACATTGGCAAGTACTCATTCGGTCATCAGTTCTAAATTTCATTACCAAGAAGCCCAATTGTGCATAACTGGGGGGAGAGATTGGTGTGCAGAGTGATACATTCACAATCACAATCTGTACCAGTTTGCAATGTATTTGCTATTTTCTTCCTTTTCTGCTTTTGCACCATGCGTCAGCCTGCAGCGGTGGGATGGATCTATGTCTTGGCCCCTCCACCTTGGAGGTGGTAGGAGCCTCAGGTATTGATAGGATATATTTTCATGTTAGCTTACCTCAAAGGTAAGAGCCAACAAATCAGAGTCAGGATTCTAGTAGGGTTTGGACAAGACAGAAACCACAGCAATCTGGTTTTTAACCAGTTTGGGACCCTGGACTTTCTACTGCAGATGTTTTCAAGCATTGGTACAACCTGACAGGGTAGTCGTGTGAACCAACCAAGGTAACTGGGATCAGACAGACATCTGGTCAAATGGAGCCAAAGATACAAGGAACCAGAAAATCAGCCTAGTCATGGAAGCAGTCCAAAAGTAGATATACAAAAATACACAAACAGGGCTTTAGTGGCACTCCACAAAGAAGTCGAAAAACTTGGGCAAAGACGTCATATTTATTGGCCAGGTAAAAAGGAAGCAATTTTTCAAAAACAATCTGCAGGTGTGCAGCCACATATTCAGCAGTAACTTAATGAACAGCAAACCCAGAAACAAGGTCACAGCCCCAGAAACCAAATGGAGCAGTGGTAGAACTGCCACCCAGGGTGCAGAAGGTTCAATACGAACAGACTAACCATCCAGCCACCACAATGTGTCAAAACACCATTGAGGAACCAACATCTGCCCCAGGGTGTAACAAGCGGTGCTTGTATGTGTGCACTGCTCATCACTGCTGCCAGCTGAATGCCCACAGGAGATGTAGAGATATAGTTCTTACAGAGCTTCTGGGTTCTCAGCCAATCACAGCCAGCTGATGTCACATGTGACGTCAGCAGCGGGGATTTAAATATATATCGGTTATTAATGTTGGTATAGGTGAATTCTAATGGATCTTCAGCCTGGCATTTTGGTTCAAGTTTATCTGCCTGTCTGTGCCTTTTGTTAAAGCCTACTACTGTCTCAGAGATACAGCTTCTTAAAGGGATCAGCTCCATGTGTCTTTGGCTAAGAGGTTCTGCAGGTTCTGAGAGTGAGTCTCTTCACATCTAGCACTGCAGCTTTTGTCAAGTCCAGCACTTGTTTCTCTTTACAGTGTTGAGCCAGGAGTGATAGTCCCAGGAGTAGATATCGTACTCTGCGCTGTGTCCAGGAGGTGTTGTGAGTTATAGTTTTGTCTGTGCCCAGGGGTGCTGTGAGTGATGTTTCTACTAGCTGCTTCAAGTGATCCAGTTGCAGTTCAGCTGATCCAGGTTTCTGTTAGTGTTTCCAAGTGAGTTATCCAGCTGCCACTTGTGGGGGGTTAACCTGAGGGCCGTGACCTGGGAGGTGCCTGCTGCAAAAGCCATACCCCCTTACGGGGGTTTCATGGTGAAGACCTGGCCCTGCTTAGACTCCACACCTCATGGTTAACCAGAGTCAACTACCGCTGTGGTTTAGAGGATCCACACGGGGCGGTTCTGGCCCTATTGACGACCTGGGCAAACTGCCCCTTCACCTCCCCCCTGCTCTCCCCTGCCCAACAACACCCCCTGCCCCCCGCTCACCTCGTCCAGTGTTGCACCTCCTCTAAGTGCTTCTACACAATGAGGTAAATTGAATGCGATGGCGTTCTTTAGATCCTTCGGGTCTTGCCAGCAGTTGCCGAATACAGCCGGAAAGACCCAAAGGATCTAAGGAGTGCCGTTGCATTCAACTTACCTCATTGTGCAGAAGAGCTTAGAGTAGGTGCATCGCTGGAACGCTGGAGGAGGTGAGTTTAGCTATGGGCGATAGCGCACCCTGGGCAGTCGCCCACATCGCCCAGTGGTAAGACTGGCCCTGGACCCACACCTTCCTTTAAGTCATATTTGTTCCTTATTCCTCGCACTCTCTGTTTTTACATGTGTGCACTATACACCTTAGTGCAGGGGTTGGCAACCCATGGCTCGCAAGCCAGATGTTGCTCCTTTGACAGCTGTATCTGCCTTGCTGACTGTAAAGAGCGGTGCTCACATGCAAGCATTGCTCATTACAGTCTGCCTGCTAATCGACAGCAGGCGCTGTACAGACAAAGCTCTCTCAGCGCTTCCGGGTTGCTAGCCAATCCAGAGCCATTGAGAACACGTCGCTTCTGGGTTGCTAGCCAATCTGGATCCGCTGACGCCACATATGACGTGAGTTAGCAGCCAATCCAGAGTCGCTGATGTCACATCTCCTCCGGATGCTAAATGGCTGAGCAGAACTGCACATATATGTTCTCTTAGCCAAAAAGTTTGGCGACCCTGGGCCTTAGTGCTTCCAGAAAGTATACCACCTTATACTGTATCCTTCACATTTAGTACGCCTTAGCGCTTCCAGGGGTGTAACGGGTTCTGGGTTCGCTATAGTGCCTCTAGTGGTGACCCAGTTCCCGTGGTAACCCTTTGTGTGTTCCCTGAGATCTGTGACACAGGGCCAGGGTAGTTTGCACCCCTCCAAGGTGATGTAGAGAGGGCAGTGCCTGGTTATATCCACTACTGGGTGAGGCCCCCTCCAGGAACAAGATGAAATAGCCCCATGGAAGTTTAAGGGTACAATTTCCCACTTGGTGGCACGTTAATCCCACTGATGGTGGTTATGTATGGAAGAGCACATTGTCCCTTTATTGTCATCATGCTGTGCTTTTATTGCTATTACTTAGTCTATGTTAACATGTTCTAAAATCCTGAGTAGGAGCTTTAATACTTAGGCTGCAGGTTTAAATACTGAAAACAAATATCAAACTCACAGCACCTGAATCTAACTGACCCCTGAAAAATGTCTCTGGGTCCTGAAAACTGGCTGCATTTTTATGGTCTGTGTAGAATACAGAGGCATCATCACATAATAATCCATATTTATATACCAACCTGCTGCCAGTTTTAACTCTGGCATTGAACCTGTGATTCCCAGGTATCGTGTAAACCCATCAATACCCCTACATAACCTTACTGGATGCAGCTGCACAGATTTGTAACTAAAAATATGGAAAACATATTATTAATTTAAAAGTGAAGGGGGTGCTGTGGTACGGCATAAAGAGTGTACTATCCACCATTTCTGTACGACGTATTGTTCTATGCTTTATAGAGACCTTTTAAGCTGGACTGAAAAATACCTCGTAATAGACAATTACTTTTCCTAATTAGCTCTAAAAGCAAGATTTCTTTGCACAGAAACTCATCATTGTCGTAAGTTCAGAGTAACGGCCAGAGCACACTCTGTAAAAGTGTAAACTCCCCAGGGATCTGATCTGTGGTTTAAATTGAAAGGAAAAGGGTCATATTCTCAGGGTTCCTCATAGAAAATTCTCATCATAAGACAAAAGGAAAATGCTTATTTCCCATTATTTTTTTTTTTTCCTTGTTATTGTTCGTTCTGCAACGAGCAAATGCCGGAGGATTTCTCTGCAGGTTTTGAACTGATTATAAAATAAGAACATTATGATCTTCCTAAGAGTTCATCAGAGTCCCACAGTAGAACCACGAATGGGGTATGTTAAGTTCCATTGCTGAAATGGAATGAATGATGACATACTGTTGAAGAAGCACAGCACACATCCTATTGGTTAAACTGCATGAATACTACAAGACCCATCTTGTCTTATGCCTCAGAGCTTCCTACTGCATTAATGGATCATAAAATCAACATTTGTCCTTCTATCAGTGGTATTTATGTATAACAAGTTAAGTATTTTTAATGGAACTATTACATGGGAGAACTAAACAATGGCTTAATCAATGTTTTCTGCTGACTACAATTTACAATTTAAAATTTGTGGGTTTAAGGGTCATTTTATTACTAATACACATTGTTTTGAATTTATACAGTCTCATTGTCCAATTGAAAATATGAGTCTCTGATTGAAGAATGCAGTTGCATTCCTTGGAACTTTCAATTTAAGTCTGGGACTGTCAGCAAGATTGATTCAGTTCCATGAAGAAATGAATTGTTACGGTGGAAAAACACTGACAAAATGAAATATCAATAAAACTTTAGAAAATAATTGCTATTTGTCAAAATAATCAGTATCAGAAAGCCCTTGAGTTTTTGTAGGAGCTCACAGTTCGTAGATTTTACTTGTCTCCAGATCATATTTCAGATGGATTTTACCATTTTTGCCTGTATGTGTTTTGATACTTGTAGAGGAAGGGTTTTTTTTCAAAATCAATTCACAAATGAATTCATAGATATCTTTTTACATTTTTCAAAGGAAGTTGAAAAGTATGTCCATGGTCATAATACTTACACCACTTTTGTTAGAAGGGTATATGTTGAAGTTTGAGAGGGCCATGTATTGTGATCAACTATCTCTCTTATGCACCCTCATCAATGGCTAAAACTAAAAAGGGCAACTGAAGTGCAGGATGAATGTTTTAGGTAATTATGTCTTCTGTCTTGCCCTTCTTTAACCTTTCCTTACATTTGCATTACCAAGTATTTTGCGGCAAAGGCTGGAGAGTTGCGCTTGACCTCACGGGGACGCAACAGAAGAAATCCCCTAGTGCAGATATCTTAACCACCAATAGTTATTAAAAATGAACTCCTTAACTCCCCAAGGAAGCCTAAGTCCAGCGAAATGCGTTGGAGGAAATTAGGTTTGGCAACAATAGAAAACATTCTTTGATGAGCTCATTATTTTATTGAATGCACATGAGTGTATGCGCCATAAATTTACACAGCGCTGTACAATTCAGCAATACAAATATAATACAGACATGGAAAAAGTGCATTAAAAATTACAAGTATAACACTGTATCACTTTACTTTATGTGCCAGGTTGTGGTTGACACAAGAGGTTGGAGGTCTCTGCCTCATAGAGCTTACAGTCTAAATGGGAGAAAGACTTACATACATAGAAAGAAGGATAGTAATAGCTGCAACAATTGACATAGGTCAATAAATACAAATATTAAGCATAAATAACTAAATAAGGATAAAATAAAATATATACTTAAAAATTAGTGATAAATATCAGTGCTAATGCTCCAAAAGGTAGGACTTCAATTTGGTTTTAAAGGTGCAGAGGGAATGTTTCTGGTGAAGATAAAGGGTTATAGAATTCCAGATAAAAGATAAGATAAAAGGGTTTAAGAAGAGAAAGGGCAGTATTGGTGTGTGACATGCCAAGCTTTATGCTTTGGGAGATGTGCAATGTAGGGAGCGGAAATGTAGTGAAGTGCCTTAGATGTCAAAAGGAGAACACTGTAAATGATTCATTTGCTTACTGGGAGCCAAGGAGCAGAGAGAGATTGGGAGAAAGGCTGTCCCTTCCGGTGAGAGAGGGAGAGAATTTTGGCATCAGAATTTAGAATATAATAGAGTGGAGTGAGGTAGGAAGATGGAAGGCCAGACAGAAGAACATTGCAGTAGTCCAAGGACTAGAGCATGCACAAGGGTGTTAGCAGTAGAGTGAGAGAGAAAGGGGCAGATCTTGGCAATGTTGTGAAGGAAAAATTGACAGGATTCAGCAGTGGAAGAGATGTGTTTAGAGAAGGAAAGAGCAGAGTCAAAAGTCACCCCAAGCCAACGTACAGAGGTTACAGGGTAGATTATCGCGCAATCAACTAGAATGAAAAAGGTAGGTGTGGGTCCAGGTTTGGGTGGAAAAATAATCAGTTCCATTTTAGAAAAAATTAATTTGAGCTGGAGCTTGGCCATCCACATGGGGATTGCAGATACAGCTAGAAATTTTAGTCTGTATTTCAGGTGTTGGCACAGGAGCGGATAAGTAAATTTGTGTATCATCTGCATATAAGTGATATTGAAGACCAGAATGTATAGATGATACCACCCAAGGAAAGAGTGTACAGGGAGAAAAGGAATGGGACAATGACAGAGCATTGGGGCACCTCCACCCTAAGTGGGACAGGAGAAGAGATGTCTTTAGCATGGGAGACAAAAAAGGAACAATCAGAAAGATAGGAAGCCAGCCAAGAAGCAGCTTGATTACGGACCCCAAGTGTTTGAAGAAAACTTGAATAAGAAGGGAGTGATCAACAGTTTCAAATGCAGAGGATCAGTCTAGGAGAATTAGAACAGAAAAATTATCCTTGGCTTTGGCAACCTGGAGATCATTTGCAAGTTTACATAGAGCAGTCTCTGTAGAGTAGCCTGGCCTAAAACCAGACTAGAGAGGGTCCAGGAGATGGTGCACATACCGATAGTTAGTAAGGTGGGTGCAGAGAAGACATTCTATAAGTTTAGAAGCCAATGGCAAGAGACAGAGAGTAATTTTTAAGCTTTTTGTTAAAGGTGTGTAAACATATCACACTATTGTGTTCTTTGGTTTGGAAGTTTGTATCATTTCAGTGAATGGGGCTAATAGATGACAACATGGGAACCAAGCATAGAGGGATTCAATGATGAAAACTTTATGGGAATCTGTGATTGCATCTCATTTTTAATGACAATTGGTGGTTAAGATATCTGCACTAGGGAATTTCTTCTATTGTGTCTCCGGTAAGGTCAAGCGTTACTCTCCAGCTTTTCCGGCAAAATACATGGCGTAAAGAGACTTGTGGACAAGGAAGTGGGCAGCAGACCAGGAGAAATAATACTAAAAACTGTATTGGGACTGAACAATTTTAAGTGACTACATCCAGAGCGCAGGTGTTCATGTTATTTACATTTGCATTATCATACCTTTATACTTTCTGGCCTCAGGGTGACTCCAGAAGGTTTTTCTGATTAGTTGTGCTAATCTCAATAGCCTTTGAACAAAAAAAAAAAATCTAATCAGTCAGGAAAGTCTTTAGGAGCAATTGCAAACTAAAATTGAAGCTTTCTTTCCAAGCTAGTGGACAGGCCTAGATCTCAGTCACAGAATATGCACAATCATACTCTATAAATTACATGGTACAATGTTCTACAGAATAGTTTACAAGGAGTTGAACTTCAGTCAGCCTTTTATACATGCTGAGCTTATGGGGTTCCTAATCAAATTCCTGTGCTATCAAACCATCATACGTGTGAACATACCATTGAAGTTGGAGTATGTCTCTGTTAGAACACACACCTGAATGCATCTTTCCCTTCCAATGGAATGCAGTATGTCACCAACATTTTCTTGGGTTTATTCTATGGCATCTTTATTCTAGCAGTAGATTTGTAAGTGTGCTGATTCCTGTTGTTACTGCTGCTATCTACCATCCATACTGAGTGGACTACTAACAAACACCTTTCTATACAAAGTTGAACTCTTACTGGTGTATTTATCAAGAAGGACAATCTTTTAAAGAGGTCTAGAAACCCATGGCAACCAATCAGAGGTTAGATTTTATAATTCTAGTTCCTCTATACCACTGAATGCTAACTGCTGATTGGTTGCTGTGGGTTACAAGACTTCTGTAAAAGACTGCCCCTGTTGATAATTCCCACTGTTAGTCTCTCCCATTCATTTCCCTATCCTTTTTTTTAACTTTTAATGTACAAGATATATTTATATATATATATATATATATATATATATTTTTTTTTTTTTTTTTTTGCATTTATTCATTTTTATATAGCACTACTATATTATGCAGTGCATAACAGAGATTCATCACTCACTTCAATCCCTGCCCCATGGAGCTTACAATCTAGTTTCCCTATTCAGTCACACACACAGATGTATGTTTTTGGATTGCAGAAGGAAGCCGGAGTACCCAGAGGAAATCCATGCGGGGAGAACATACAAACTCCATGCAGATGAAGTCCAGGGTGGAATTGAACGCACGACCCAGTGCTGCAAGGCAGCAGTGCTAACCTCTGGTGACCTCTAAATGGCATTTACTGAAACAGGTTCATTACCAGAATAGTTGACCACTCTCAGTAACTCAGTAAGTAATTTGCATTGATGAAGAACCTCAGCATTGTAGACATTGTAAATATACATGGAAATGGACTAAATTTTTGTATGTATGTAATGGACACAGACATTTCCATTCTACTTTAGCCTAATAGCAAATGAATTAGTTACATTTTTTTAATGACCTCATTTTTGAGCGAATGGCGTCTTACACCTAAATATTCACTTCTCTGGCCCAGACAGTTTTGCTATTCACTATATGAAATATTGACTTTCCAAAGTACAAAGGAAGTGATGTAACCTTCCCCGCCAATGCATAAAATATTCAAATATTCTCTGTAGTCAGAGGATGGCAGACGCCAAGAAAATACTTTGCCATATTTATTAACATGAACTGCTGTGCCTTTAAGAGGGAATAAAAAGTCCAACATTTGTTGAAAGAAATGACTGATTAAAATCTAATGTGCTGGTTCATTTAGTTATCAATGTTTGCCACAAATATAGTCTATAAATAATATCTCATACATTGAATAAAATGTAAAATGCTGCATCAGTGAAACACTTCCTGTTGTAAAATTATTGTCGGCCGTACTGATTATAATGGACAGACACAACATACAGTATGTTATTTACAGTTATAACAGGAGTATAGGGCACCTTTAATGCTCAGTGTGATCTCAGGGTACCTGTGCCTCCTTCTGCAAGGTCTCTATGGCCCTATAGGACAAAGGACACACTCCTCTAGTGTATTATCCTAACGTTTAATTGAACATCACGCCAAGATAAAATATCCGCCGTACACAAACAGTCTTGTTTTTATGATGGAAACATAGCTTAAGCCCTACCGTAATGTCCCTGTACAAAGGAAGAAGAGTCAAAGTGCCAAAGGAAGAAGTGCCAATCCGTGTCAGCATTCCCACAGTAAAGTAGCAACCAGGTCAGTAGCAGTCTATTGTGTAGTGTTACGATTGAACTGGTGAACTCGCCACATCACAGAGTTTGCTGAATATCCAAATATGGGGAAGTGGGAAATTCACACCTTTACGAGACAATTTGGCCTTTAGTCAATACCCCTCCCTCGGTTTCTGGTAAGTTTTATTTGGGGTGTGGCAGCACTGTAGGCAGAGAAATGGTTCATTGTGGCTTTTTTGTAATGGGGTCATGCTGCAGGGGTTACGCCAGTGTGGGAAGAGAAACATAAATTCTTGTAAAAATTAGCAGCCTCTTTGTAATGCAGTCCTCAAATGTCTAATATAGAGAATTAATAAAAGGAAACTTTTATTTCTCCTTTAAATAGGGTAATGAGCACAGGGTGGCTTCTACTAATACCCCCTATACACCTTTGTAAACTTTAGTCTCTGCTCTAAAGCTCCCTGTTCATTTGTATGTTTCACCAAACACATTCCATCAATACAACTGAAGAAACTGAGGAGTTTTTGGGTAGTGAATAAAAATCTGTGTGCGTGTGTGTGCAGAGGGAGGGGTGTGACCCAGTAACAAAGTACGTTTTGATTGGCTCATGGGTGAGGGAGGGAGGAGCATGATAAAAAAAAACACCCAAATAAAGAGGACCCAGCCACCCATTTAAATTTGGGCTATAAGGTACCAAACAATGTGAATGAGCAATATAACTGTTGCAGTTTATATTGCAGTGTAACTGGAGTGTGTGAAAAATCCACCGAGGGCTAATTTGTCGCACTGCAGGGATCATGTAATTTTCTCGAACATTTGGAGTTAATGTTCTTTTAAATAGGAAAATAAAATGAAAATGTATGTATGGATTGTGAAACTGGGTGGAGCGTGGGGGTGGCATTGTGGTTGGCTTAGGTATGGGTTCCAGCACAACAGTCATAGTGTTGAGAACATTGTACGAGGGTGTTTTGTTCTGCAACGCTAAACTTGCATGTGTGGTTTTCACATGGTGCCCACAAGCATTATTATTTAAATGTAGCTACATTATATATAATATTTCCCAATCATCGCACACTGGAAACCATTAAAAGGAAGAAGCGAGTCATTAAATCCCATTGGATACCTTTAGCTAATGTTACAGTTTATGGGGGTTACTTATTAAAGAGTGAATTTGCCTAGTTTAGTGACTTTGCGCCTGGACAGTGTCAGACGCGGTCACATGCATAGTCAAGTCGGACAATAGTGGGAATGGGATGCGGAGTCATGCGGAGTGAGGAGAATTCCTCCAGTGAAGGGCAGTGATGTCAGTCTCATCATATCCCCCTAACTGTATATAAATGAAAAATACTAATTTTTATATGTCACCTTGTCCCTAGTTCATGTTTAATAGTAGACTCATTTAGTAGCAGTCGTCACTGTTACTTTTCAATGAATAGTTGCCTTATGACACACTGGAGCCCTGCCATCAAACCCCTCAATTTGCCACTCTGATATGGCAAACTCAAAAAGGTGAATTCAGAGTAGTACACTTTGTGGAATTCTCTCCTTCGACAGACTCCGCTGCATGCTGAATAGCTGAATTACCTGTGCGTGCAAAGTGATGTGAAGAGCTCCGTCAGTTCGTAACTGTTGTAAGCGTCCAAATTGGAAGCAAATTCATCTCATTGCAGAGTTTGTTAAATAAGTGGGGTTGGAGAAGTCACGAAAGGATGCGAATTCGGGCGTTTGTGCAACAATTTGCCCTTTAATAAATAAACCCCTGAAATCAGGTGTCATATATATAATAGGCCAGGCATTTAGATGAAATGTCTACCCCCTTCTCCCCATGTCTAGTAAACTTAATCAACAAATTTTGAAAGCTGCGAAAAAACACCAGCGTATTGAAAATAAAGGTTTGGGGGTTAAAAACATGGTTAATCAAGTTGCACAGGAATATTAAAAAATTTTAATCTCTTTAATTTGATTTCTCCATAGCAAGATTCCCTTACCTTTCCACTAGATGGGATCCTGGCGGCAGCATACCACTTGTAATTCAGTGAACACAGAGAGGGGAATTCACCATTCAGTAAAGTGAGCTCCGAATCCTTCGGCTCACTTCGCAAATGGTGTTATGCGCTCGCTGATGTCCTGCACGTGGACATCAGCGAGCACATTAAAGGGATTCCAGTCTCGGCGAGAGCAAAAGAGTTGCCTCACCGACACTGGAATCCCTTTAATGCACTCGCTGATGTCCGCGTGCAGGACATCAGCGAGCACATAACACCATTTGCAAAGTGAGCCAAAGGATTCGGAGCTCACTTCGCTGAATGGTAAATTCCCCCCAGAGTGTTACAAGCATGGGATAGGTCAGAAGGAAGGACTGCACTAATGCTTTCATTTGATGAATGTCTAAAATGACATCATGAAGCTAATATGTCCAGCATGTATTTATTTAGTTCAGGGGTTGGCAAAGTGCGGCTCACAAGCCACATGTGGCTCTTCAGCCACCTTTTTGTGGCTCGGAGCGCAATTCCCTAGCTCAGGGGTCGGCAATCTTCACAGAGGAGGGAGCCATTTCTCTCCCACCTCCACCGTTGCAAATTGCTCCTGAAGCCGCAACGAGGGAGGAGCGTGTACGGTCCTGATCACATGACCTTTGACATCCCATCACAAGAGACGTCAAAGATCATGGGTGGATGGGAGGGCAGCTAGCTCGGCCCAACGCGGCCAAAGAGCCAAATGCGGCTCGTGAGCCGTGGTTTGCTGACTGCTGTCCTAGCCCCACCCATGACCTCTGATGCCTCTTCTGATTGAATGTCGGCAGGTCATGTGATCGAGAGCTAGCACTTCTCCCCCTTTCCGGCTCAGAAAAACATTTCACCGGATTTTCCAACTCCTGGATTAGTTCAACAAACAATCCTTCAATCTGACCATTTTTTGCTGCAATCGCATGGCACAAAGATTTCAGGACAATTCTCATTTTTTATAAAAGGACAGTATGACAATTTTTAATGTGTTCAATCAACTTATCAATCGATCAAGCTATCCTAGCTGATCATCAGTAATCACTAATATACACAACAATACATTCAAAATGTGAATTGACTGATGGTGGTTTACTTATCTGTGTATATAGTCAGCTTAAAAGCGATGATGGAAATCATTGCTGCACATCCTGTGTAACAGTTCCTGTAAATGGGTTAAATCTTCTGATTTTATCCTTGGCATCTTTCATTTAGCTGTAGTTTTGTGTAATCACAGTTGCCCCAGGATGACTGCTTTTTGTTGAGGGGGGGGTTACATCTTTGATTTGGTTGCAGAACATTGCCTTTAATGGTTATTAGTATTACCCATCAATATGCCTTTAATGGTTACTACCCATCAATATGAATTTAATGAAGGACTATGAGTAATCCTTACCTTTAAAAATTCTACTCTTGGAACCTGGAATTCTCTATCCGCCATTGGCCGGACGTGCTTAATAACTGAATGATAATAAATCTTTCCCAGCAAACTCTGCTCATGCAGCAAAACGCAATCAAATCACTGCAACTCACTCTGGGGAACACAACATGTAGGGCAAACCACAGGAACCTTTAACATTTGATTTTTTTTTCCAAAGAACAAAAACTAATGAATATTTTCTATTTCTGAGTTTACTGAAACCAAACCTTCCCCCCCCTCCAAAAAGAGTTCTGACTGTAACTAAAAGCAGAAAGGTACATGACATAATGGTGCAATCAGTAATATCCAGCCCTGTTTAAATCATGAGAGTACAGCTATGCATTGTCCTTGATTGGTCCTCATCTAGCTTGACTGCAGAGTGATGTGCTGATGTTAAGAGACCTTTTCTGGTAGTTCCATTTCTAGATGCAGGTGGAGCAGACCCAGAGTGTCAGACCTCGGAGAGTGATTCCTGCCCCCACCTTCCTACTTCTGCCATCTTCCCTTGTACCTATCACTGCTGCCCCCAAACCCAATGCCACCTTTCCAACTACTGCCTTCTGCCAGTTGAACACAGCAAAAGTAAATGTCTTGAAAAAGCTTGTAGGGGTATTAATTGGGTAGATGGTAGGAACGTTAGTTATCGCATTCCAAGAGATGTCTCCCTGGGCAATAATGGTGGTGTATAAACAGCCATGTTATCTAGTTTTGACTTCTGACTTGTTTCCTGATATAGTATTCCCTTGTTGTTTCTGCAACTTCTAACCTGTTGTCGCTGACCCACACCTTCCCTGACTACAGCTGTCAAATCCGGTTTTTCTTCCACACATTCCCCTTCTGCCATAGTTTTTGGACTCTCTAAAAGTAAGTTCTTGTGGTATCTCCCCAAATTCTCCAGCTGCTGCTATAGCTAGGAGACTGTGGGGGTTATTCACTAAGGTGCGAATTCGACTGTCGAATTCGCAAGCAGTGTATTCCCATAGTAAATCCGCTACAATTTCCCCATTGTAAAGTCGCGACAATTTTTTAATGTTAAGATTGCGACAATTTAACCATAATAAAGTCGCGACTGCTACAATATTCTCATTATAAAGACGCGACTGTGACAGTAGCAGTCTTTATCTGGCGAATTCGCACCAATACGCAACAATTCAGACTTTAGTGAATAACCCCCTGTATTTCTACACCGGGATCCTATTACTACCCAGACGCTGTGTCATCACTGTGGTTGCTGTGGGCAATGGGTCATCAATGCAGCGGTGCATAAATTTGAAATATGCCTAATAGAGATCAGAACAGATTTCCATACCGCCTTGCGCACTTCATATCTTATAAGTCTCCCTCTATAAATATTGACCACCAGGAATTCTTAAAGGCTATTGTAACCCAATGGGTATGGTGCAAAGAACAATGCAATAATACAACTGATCTCCATGGAAACAGCTAAATAGCCAAATACTTCTCAGAGAATGACCAGCCATAGCTGCTCCACTTCTAGACTAACAGACTATTTGCTTGTCTCTCTATTTCTCTTTTTCTGACAGTTGTTCCCCTTTGTTTAACTGCTGTGGGAAAACATTCACATTTTACAAATAAATATAATAGTTGCAAACTCACTAACAGCTTTGTTTGCAGAAAACACTCTGACGTCATTTCCTTCATTGTCTTATAACCCATTCTGTTATTTCCCTGGTTCTTTTTATTGCTTTGCTGCATTTCACTTGTAATCCCATATTGCCCCTCACTTTTAATCCCATGCTGCCCCTCACTTGTAATCCCATTCTGCCCCTCAGTTGTAGGCCCATGCTGCCCCTCACTTGTAACCCCATGCTGCCCCTCACTTGTAACCCCATTCTGCCCCTCAGTTGTAACCCCATGCTGCCCTTCACTTGTGTTCCCAGGCTGCCCCTCAGTTGTAACGCCATTCTGCCCCTCACTTGTAACGCCATTCTGCCCCTGACTAATAACCCAACACTGCCCCTCAGTTGTAGTCCCATGCTGCCCCTCACTTGTAACCCAACGCTGCCCCTCACTTGTAGCTCCATTCTGCTCCTCACTTTTAACTCCCATGCTACCCTACTGTTAGGAATGGTTTCAGGAAAATGGAATACTGGGAATTTACCGAGGATGCCTAATACCTAGGAATCACTGCCTCAAACAGGCCTGTGCTGTTCATTTTTTTTGTCCAGCTCTAGCCAGACAAACATACTGATCTGTTAATTGCACCTCTGGGTATATTCTAAGTAACTGTGTTTCATGAAAT
Source organism: Pipa parva (assembly GCA_019650415.1). Classification (NCBI taxonomy): domain Eukaryota; kingdom Metazoa; phylum Chordata; class Amphibia; order Anura; family Pipidae; genus Pipa; species Pipa parva. The sequence continues at coordinate 19,222 of WMED01003841.1, forward strand.
GGAAGATAGCTGGACAACAAAGTGTAACAAGGTCATGTGGGTTTTTGTTAGTACCTGGCCAGTGGTGTACTGTAAGTTGTAGAAAGGAAGAAGGATGACTGAAGAAGATGGAGGGGGGTATCCATAAAAGTTGAAAAGGTTTTTGATAAGTTAGCGGTGGGTTTCAATTACCCCCATTTTCGCCTATGGAAGAAGTGTTCAAATCTAATTTTACAGCCTAAATATATTTGCCTGCAGCAGGCTGGTGTTAACAGTTATAGAGTTGGTACAGTCACTAGCCACAGTCAAACAACTTTTCCCAACAAAAAAGAATATTGACATTGATCTGAAATGGCAGGCGAACGTAATTGGAAAACACTGCAAAGTGTGCCACTTTCAACTGATATTTATCAACAACAGTTTTTTTCACCCTATATAAATCAGAAAATCAAAATTAACAGCCAAACAATGGCGAAGCCAATCAAAAAAAAGGTCTTTATAAATATCCCCCATAATGTTATGACCTGTCAGAAAAAGGGAGAATTTACAGGACCAGTAACAACAAAAAAAAGAGATTTTTCTACTCACCGAAAAATCTTTTTCTCCAAGGCCCGGACTGTCAGTGCATACTATAGGGGTAATCTCCTCTGTGCCTGGAAGGCTGGACAAAAGGTGAAAGACTTCCCTCCCTCTATGATACATGCAGCCTGCAGCTCCGCCTTCCTCCTCAGTTCTTCCTTTTGTCCCAGAGGGCAAGGACACTTTGCTGTTTGGATTGACATGGCAGTTATTTCTTTGAATCTTTAAATTGAAATTTCTGATATTTATTGCTTTGTGTTGTCTCCCTACAAAATTTCATGTATTTGATCTTGTATGTATCGAAAAATGTACTGTGCATGTATATTACTGCTCATTCCTGTACTGTGTTGTGTAGGGAATTCCCCTGAAGCCATCTGCAACAGGATGTTGGTATATAATGAATACCTCTACTTTTATACAACATTGACCTTTAATGTACTGTATGACTCAGTTAAAAATAAATTATTTGAGCAAATACATAGTGACATAGTAACATAGTTTATAAGGCTGAAAAAAGACACAAGTCCATCCACTTCAGCCTATTTTTCTGCAATGTTGATCCAGAGGAAGGCAAAAATCCCATGAGGCAAGAGCTAATTATCCTCCTCATATTAGGGAAAAAATCCTTCCGGCCCACGGCAAGATGTAAAAATGGGGGGCGTAGGCATCAGCACACTAGACATACACCCCAGGCCCTCTGAAGCCATCCAGGCCATTCATGCAGCCCAATGGCAAAAATAATTGCCTGCCCCTCTTGAATAGTTTTTATTCACATTTCAAAGTGATCAGCATAATGTTGTGAAGAATGCGAGAATTTGTCAAATATCACAAATCTATGGGGGCAATTGACAACAATTATACCCTAAAACATCCTGAAATTTATTTAAAGAAACCTTTACTCCATCCCGAATAGTATGATTTTTATAAGCATGGAATGGGTTGTTACTGGGATTCCTTCTTTCTGTTTATTTGTTATTGTAACAGTAAATTAAAGAAACCAGCCCCAGAGGTACCGCTGCATCAGAAACATATTAGTTTACTACAAGCAATCCTTATGTCATCTTTAATGCTGTCATAATTTAAAGGCATACTATGGGCGAAATTTAATAACATTGAAAATATTGATATCGCAATATCGAACAAATTTTTACTGATATCGCAATATCAAATTTACCGATGTCGTGATATTGAACCATTTTTGCGGATACCGATTTTACCGATATTGCAATATCGGATTTTTCGTAATCTCAAAATTCGATTAAAACTTTTCAATCTGTTTATTTCTATGGGAAATTCATAATATCAATGGAAAAATGAGATATCGTGAATTTTCGTTTTTTTTCTGGTTGAAAAGTCAAAAACGGCCTTTTCGGCTTTAATACATTTCACTCTATTAATTAAAAAAGAAAAAAAAATCTTGTGCACATCTACACAATGTATCACATTACCAACAAATTTTTGTAAGATGACATCAACCAAAGACGAATTGATACAAAAGATTTTTCACACGAAATTACAAAAATCATCAGTGGCTAAGTGAACGCGCTATATTAGCAGCTACGAACAACGATGTCAATACCATCAATTCCAATATTCAAAACGGAATACCAGGGGAAGCGACAAGCGACAAGTCCATTGATACTGTGATTAATCAAGACGAAATTGCCAATTACCCCACGGAATTCTTGAATTCACTCGATTTGCCAGGTTTGCCACCGCACATTTTATCACTGAATATTGGCGTGCCTATCATTCTTCTTTGAAACATCAATCCACCACGACTTTGCAACGGTACA
>WMED01003842.1:0-21574 GCA_019650415.1 Pipa parva
GGGGGTCCAACCCATTACTAGCATGGTGTACCTAATAAAGTGGCCGGTGAGTGTATGTTTACAGCAGCTTTGCAATGGACTGAATCTAAAAGTCTGTTGTTTATGATACTGTATTAACAACTAATGTATATGTATAAAACATTTTTTTAACAAAGAGACAAAAATAAATAAATAAAACCCTAATTTCTTACTACTGGGAATAATAAACTTTGTGCCAAACTAGTTTCCTACCTGAAAATTCAATTCATCAGATATATCATTTTATACAGTCCCATTTACATGCAAATCAATCCTAGTGTTTTCTATCGTACTCACATTTACACTGACACTATTGCATTTTCAGGCAGTTTCTCTGAGCTGTGACATTCTGCATATTTGGCCCATTTTCCAGGCACCCCCAAGGGATCATTTTCTTTATGCGTTTTAATGCATTTGCATTCAGGTGATCACAAACACTAATCTGAATGAGGTTTAAGTGATGAGATTTTTTACTTTGCCTTTGCTTGTAGCTGAGAGCACAATATTATATAAAGCAGTAAATATGTACGTATCAAGATATTCTGGACCACCAATGTGGTCCATGATCATAGAGATGAAAAAGTGCTTGATCTTTGTTCAGCATACCTTCTACACAGATGTATTTGTTTCTCCACTCAGCGCCATCTGTTCTTGGAACGGCTTTGGCTTCTCGTACTGAAATGAGCTCCTTGTTCCAGCTAGTAGGAAAATAAATGTATTGTAAACATACCTGTTTACGTTAGCGTTATCAGTGCATTTGGAAAAAATGGGGGATTGCATGATAAAAAAAATATAGATTTAGCCATAATATTCTAATATTTTGTTCAGGAAAATTTAAAGGGGCAGTTTACTTTGAAATTCATTTTACTGTGTTGTGGATCATGCTCTACTGAGACAAGCTATATATCCATTTTTTAATTATTTGGCTGTTTTGCTTAATCATTTTGCTGTTAATGGTCACTGACCCCCAGCAACCCAGGAATAAATTGTTCTCCAGCATGTTTTTGATGCAGAACACTTATTATTTATTACTCGTTATGCCTTGTATTCTCTCTTGCTCTTCTAGTCTGTATGTGAACTCAATGCCTGGTATTTCAAATTAAGGAAAGAGAGGTTCTAAACAAACAGTTACAAAATTAAGAAAACCTAAAATACAATTATTACAAATTAAATCAAAATAACTTAATATAAAGCATTTTAACAATACATGGAACTATCTCAGCCTCCTTCCTGGTAAAAAAGACAAAGTTACCACTGACTACATTTACAACAAAGGAGAGGCCATTGACAGAATGGAAAAGATTACGACAAAATATTTACAGCAGAGCAAACAAAACTACAGAACCTTTATTTATAATGCAAGTATGAAATCTACAGGTGACAAAATATTACTATTTATTGCTTGTGTAATAGATTAAAATATTCAGAAAGTAGCTGGATTAGGATAGACATAGCATTTTTGTTGTTTTAATGCAGGGGTATCAATCTCTGGCCTGGGGTGTAATTATATTTGGCCCACAAGAAAATACCAAACGTCTACTAGAGAAGAGATAGGCCGCCAGTAGACAGCGCATGCACCGCCAATACTACAAAACCCCAGAATACTCTGCTGGTGCATTGGCGCGTCAGTCAGGACCCACAAGCTCCGCCTCCTCTTGACATTAGCAACCTCATGCTTCCAGTCACATTGGGCCACCCCTGCTATAAAAGGTGGAAAACAGAAGCTTTCTAGAAAAGTGGGAATCAGAATATCTGATCACAAATGTAAAGCACAGATCTGTTTGAAAAGGTTCATCATTATATCTGATGAAAAGGAAAAACTTCCTCAATTTTAGACATTTTTTTTCCAATAAATATCAAGGTTGGCACGCAACTTCGAATTCTTAATTTGGGCCCACTGTGTATTTGAGTGACACCCCTATTAATAGATAAATGAACTAAACACTAAGCTCTTTAAAATCTTAGCAATGTCTTCCTAAAAAAATGAGTATTGCAATACTTGGTGATACCTTTTTATTGTACTAGCAGTCAGTTTAAATAGACTAGCTCAGTATCGCAATTTTAATTATTTTATTTTTTTGCATCTGTGGACTAACACGACCACTCTATCCTAACTTAACTTCTCTCTCTCGCTCTATATATAGTTAGTTAGTTCTGGAGCAGGATAAAAAAAACAAACAACTATTTAATTACATTAATAATCAATTAAATACACACAAAGCCTTTGGGCTGTAATAAAAAAACTTACTCAAACTTTATGGCAAAATATTTGAGAAAGCCCACCAGAAGGTCCCCTAGAGATGTATTATTTTGGGAGACATACACAGGAACATTTTGAGGAGCATGATGGACGAGGTGCAACTGCATAGTAGGACTAAAACATTCCTGTGAAAATTAAAAAGGCAGAAGAATAATTTGACACTAAAACATTTCCAACAATGCATGTTTTTTAGTTAACTTTTCACAGATTAGCTATAAAAAGCAGGCAACAGTAAGTCTAAGCCAGGGATGGCGAACCTATGGCACGCGTGCCAGAGAGGGCACGCAGAGCCTTCTCTGCTGGCACGCGCGCCATCGCCATCCCTGATCTTACTTTAGATCCCCTCAGCAGCGGATCTAATGTAGGCTGCGGATCTGACCTGACAGTTTTCAGGTTGGATCCGCAGGCTATATTGAAGGAGGCACTCGCGATGGGTCGCTCTTCTCCCACAAATAGCCGGCCGACCTCCTACTTCCCTAGCAGGGCAGGCGCGATGACATCATTCATTAGCGCCTGCACTGCTGGGGAAGTAGGAGGTCGGCCGGCTCTTTGTGGGAGAAGAGCGAGCCATTGCACGCAGCAGTCACCTCTGCCTTCAGTACAGGCCACAGACCCGATCTGACAGTTTTCAGGCCGAATCCATGGCCTGCACTGAAGAAGCGCACACGAGCAGGGGAGTTCTCCTCCCCCCCGACGCGTGTGCGCTCCTCCCCCCGGTGACGTCACTCACCAGCGCAGGCACTTAGGGGGATGCGCTCGGCGGTGGCATCACCTTTTTGGCACGGAGTGCCAAAAAGGTTCGCCACCACTGGTCTAAGCCTATTTCTATACAGATAAACCAGGACAAAGTATTTTAGAACCAAATTTTCTTGCTGCCATACAGTTAAAATTAGTTAACACATTAAAAAAAATTTTAATTATCAAAGACGACTTAATGTACACTAACCATAACTGATATGCTTAAAATAACTAGTGCTAGTATCTCATGGCTGCCATACTGGATCCTCATTAATATGCTAAAGAACCCTGACACATCACACATATCGTTTGACTGGCTGAAGAATGTCACATGGTGCACGTACATATCAATGGGTCATACACTCATTGCTGGTTCTAAACATGCTCTGTAACAATTCAGTGCCCAGAGGGCAACAGCTTTCGTAGCATGCAGAAGAAGCATAAATGTCTAAATCAACAAATGTGATTTATCAGGAAACTTTTGCTTTTCTTTATGCAATTCCAGGGATATTTATAAAAGTATCAGTAGCAGACGGATCTTGACTATTTTGCCCCATTACCATATTTGTGGATACCATAGACAATAAAATGCAAAAGTAGCCAATAGTAGTAATTCACATTTGTTGTACTTTGAGAAATTATAGAAGAAATACTCAAAGAATACATATCTATAAATAGTTTTACACATTTGAACTAAAAAAAATAATTGAACTAATTGTAACATATTCTGCCTCTGCATAAATCTATTATCGCCATGCTGATAAGCTCACTGGACTGCACTGATGAAACTATGATCTATTTATAGTCTTACAGCCTATGGAAAAGTATATCTTTCTTTTAAAAAGCCTTTACCTCAATTTTGAAGTGAAACAGGAGTACTGTGTTGATGAGAGTCAAGCAAGAAAGTTATCCCAGCACTTTTTTTGTGCACCACCATTTTCTGGCTCCCTTACATTTTCTCTTATCTTGGTATGAAAAGGTGTTGTGTTTTTTCTCAGCATAAGCCTAAATGCTTTTCCTATTTGTATTCTAATTTGTTGTTATCAGAGGAGATTTCAAAATGCACTTTCAAGTTAAGTAGGATTGTGAGCTGGCAGCTATGTATTCTGACGAGGAATCTGTTCCACCTTTAAAGACAGCCTTTGTCCCTCCAGGTTCTTTACTAATCAAACAAATGCATTCAAAGTTCAAAACCAGATTTTATTGTACATATTATATTAGCTTTGAATTTCCTATCAATGTCATTGATATCTGAGATATAAAGGGACTAAGCTTCACATTTGGTGTGACTGCCACTTGCTAGCATGTTTACTGACAATCCATGAAAATAGTTATCAATTGAACTGAAATCAAGCCATCCCCCAAAGATTAATACAACCAACCTAAGCAAAAATAAGCCATGCAATTCAGCAGTATTAATTGGTTTGCTCTCACTCTTTTTTTATAGTGTTTTAGTCATGGTCAACAAGCATTGTAAAACTATTATATATATATATATATACACACACACACACATATACACACACACTACATATATATTTAATAGATTTCAGATTCACTTACTGGGTAATTTTTCTGTAGAGATGGAAGAATTGGTTCAGGTAGGGCTACGAAAACAGAAATAAGAAAACTGACCAAATTATGACAACATCCTGTTCAGATTACTATAAACTAGAAAACTGCTTTACCGTGTATTGTAAAAGGGTCTGTCATAAGTAATGCTGATGACTTGTGTCATTGACTGGCATGTTAGTGAACCAGGTGGGGTCACAGCTAAAGAATGTTTTTTTTTTTTTTTTTTTTAAATAAAAGAATCAGAGAACTAAATGCTATATTGAATCACAGTAATATTTAATATAATCATCCATGCTCTAGTCCTAATGCTATCAGCAAGTACACAGTGCATGTTATAACCAAGTAGCTACCTGTAAAGAGATTCCTTCCCCCTCCTTTTAACCCACTCCCTTTTTCTCAAATCAGCTTTCTACAAACTTTGCCTTATCTGTTTGGCTAATCATGCAAAGTGACCTTTTTCTGCAACTATAACATTCAGGCCTAAATGGGGTGGGGGTAAAGAAGCTTAATAATGCACAGCCCCCCACAATACCTGAAAAAGTGTTTAAATAGCTTATTTCACTTATTTCTGCTTGTAGAAAAAACAAAAAACAAAACAAAAACTTACTTTGTAAATAGTGCAAAACCATTAAAACAAGAGTGTAGCTGCTCAGGGTTCCTCGACTGGCATCGTTTATTCCATGATGACTGGCCCACTTTTTAACAACCAGTACTAAGGGACGTACCCGGTTCTCTACTGTAAAAAGTACACAAATGTTTCTGCTTATGTAATGGGTAATTTTGAAGGGGTTATAGGTGTAGCTTACCAGTAGCAATGCACAAAATAATACAATTAATAATTATAGGGTCAGTAAATTATTGAATCAACTGTTCATGGAGAAAGCAATAGGCTATTCTGTAAATAGGAAAAGGAGACAACACAACAGTGTGACACAGTATCTAGTATATCTTTATACCTGCTTCTACAAAGCCAGACTTCTCCAAAATGTATTTGCTTTTTGCTTTCAGACAGGGGCATTTCTAGTGCACCATGCAGAGGTTAATATTTTGGTTAGCTTACAATAACAATGTCAGTTGCAATCTGTTGTATTTGGAAATAAACACTGCAGGACTAGAAAAATTATAAAATTCAACTTTATCTGTGCCTGAAATAAACGTTCCTTTTTTAATAGAGAAGTTTCTGAAAATAGAGAAAGGATTACAAAGCGTGCTTTTCACCAGTCATGTGTTTGTTTCCCTCTGTTTTCTGCTATTCCTACACATAATGGTAAAACACTGAATAAAGCGCAAGAGTAAGACATTTCCTTTTAGCTACAGTTGTCCAAGTGTATATTTACACAGTGCTAATCTAAAAGGTCTACTGGCATATTTATTGTGACACTTGACAAATGCTTGGAGGATATACTCAGCACTGTGAGGACTATTGTCTACACATCCACAAAAATTAAAACTTACTGTGTGCATAGGTTCTGAGAAGGAATGTGTTTCGGATTCCCACAACATTGTTTACGTTCAAGTCGAACTCCACACCACTGTAAGGGAGATCAAATATTCATTAGATGATTGACAAATGGATGTATATCTAACAACCAACGGCATGCTGCCCCTTCAGGATATTTTTTGTGTATAGACTGGTACCAATAAGACTGTCAATTGGGATCATGAATGACTAAAGATTAACACATGCATTTTGTAAATGTAATTAAGTTTGCAAAAAAGAGAAATAACGTAATAGATTACATAACAACTTGCCATATAAAAAACAATCTATTTACCTGACTTTATCCCTGAACTTCACAATTGGCACTTTTGCTCTAATTAGCTGAGGTCTCTCAATATATGCTGAAATAAAATGGTATCAATTAGTAACTTCTGTTGAAAGTAGCAGAGTGAATTATATGGTACATGACAAGAAAATTAAACAAAACAGTCCAAAGGTTTATGTTAAAAATAATATCTTCTTTCAGCACCTATTCAGTGCTAACTGGAAATCAATGAATTCAAGCATATTTATATAATTAACAGAATAAATTGGTGTTATAGTATGGCACTTTATAAAATATCACATGAGTATTTTGACAGAATACCACAACAACCCATTTTTTATTTGATAGTTGTGGTTACTCCTTGTGTCCAATGCCTAGGTTCAACAACATTGCTTGATATAGTTAAAAATATCAAAGGATCCAAGTGATAGTCTCAGATGAACATTAATTGCATTCAAAGAATTATAGACTATTAATATTCTAGACCATTACCATGGGAACGCGGAGAACTTACAGACACCTTCCCAGATATGGAAGTGGTCTCTGGTGGTACTTCAGTAAGTGAATGGGTACTGCTAGGAGGCTGTTTGTGGTGTTAATTTGCATTTTGGCACATACAAAAAATGCATGCATCAAAAAGCATAGTGGGGGCTTGCCTGAAGATTTTAACTAATACAATTTGATCCCTCCTTCTCGGATCACCATTTTGGGCACCTGATTACAGAAGCCACAGTAACTACCCCTGTGCTTCTGCATGAACCTTGAACCATGGTCTTGAATTTGAAGGTTTACTCTGGAGCATGGCTCAACTCATGTCTTTAAGAAACGAAACATGTCTAAAGTAAATAGAGTAAATAAGTTAAAAGGAAAGTATTGCCTTTGATTACTAGAATTTTTTTTCCTTCAATGAATTTATTGGGTTTTCTGGGACACTTGATGACTATGTATTACCTAATGAAACGAGGAATTAATAGGACTGTGTAGGAGTCAATTAAGAGAAAAACAGACTTCAATAAAGCCAGGAATTCAACCTTAAATATATCAGTTTTACAGATATAGAGCAAAAATAATTGTCATGTAAATCCAAATAGCAATGCAGACAAAAATGCTAAGGGGGTTATTCACTAAAGTCTGAATTGTTGCGTATAGGTGTGAATTCGCCAGATGAAGACAGTCACAATAGGCTGCTACTGTCGCAGTAGCATCTTTATAATGAGAATATTGTCGCAGTCGCGATTTTATTATGGGAAAATTGTCGCAATCTTAACTTTAAAAAATTGTCACAACTTTACAATGGGGAAATTGTAGCGGATTTACTATGGGTATCTGCAATTTGCGAATTCGACAGTCGAATTCGCACCTTAGCGAATAACCCCCTAAATTTCCTAGTTTCACAGCAGTCAAAGTATCTACTAAAAGTTATATTTTTTTGCCAGTTCCACCTTTTTAATAAATACATATTGTTTTATCTGCTGAGATAAACTGAATATTTGAGATGCAAAAAAATAAAAACATTTTTACTCTTACTCTACTTACAAAGTCTAGTGTAGAAGTGTTTTTGGAGTAAGCTGAGTATATGCATTGCTTCTGCTTTCTGAATTATCTAAAAGGAAATAAATATTTCTTCAATAAAAAGCAAAGTAGTATTTGGTACTAGCAGAAACATATAATTAGCAAACCTAGATGCATTCTTATCAAACTTGTATCTATTTGCCCCTAATACTTAGGAAGAAAGGTGCAAATTAGACGAGGGTTGCTATTGAATGCATTGTGAATACAATGGAAGTTTTTGCTAAACATCAACCAAATACCAAGGGCCATCAACACCACTATTTACATATACACAGAATAAATATACTGCCCACTTTGGAAAAAAAGGCATCAATTAATGGAGCTGTTTTATTTACAAATGGATTAACCTGGAAGACTGAGGAGAAACAGGCATTAAAGTGAACCTGTGTCACCTCAAAACTCTAATACTAATTTAGGTTTTACTAATGAAATAAACATTTTGTAATAGGGGTGTGCGATATGTATCGTTCACAATAATATCGCACACCGGGGTTTATCGATATTGCCAGAAGGCAATATCGAGCACTCGTGCGGCTCCAGAAGTCTGTGTTGTGATTTCGGCACAGACTTCCGGGAGGCGGCAGAAAGCAGGAGGATGAGGCGTGCACTGAACTAGTAAGTGCGCGCCTCCCACACTTCTCCCACTTGTGCGCCTCCCCAAGTTTCCCACTTCTCCTAACTTGAATCCAGGACAGATGGGCAAAAGCAAAGGTGAGCTGTCAAGTGAGAGCAGACGTAGGTATTTAATAATTTATTTGTTCCTCTGCACCTAAGATCCCTGGGTTTTGTTTTGTTTTTTTCTTTGCTTGTGTTTTTTTTTTTTTATAATAATGTAAAATATCGTCCATTATCGTTATCGGCAAAATTACAAATAATATTGAGATATCATTTTTTAGCAATATCGCCCACCCCTATTTTGTAACTATATATGTATTTTTTAAAAATGTACCTTTAGAATCACACAAATAAAATAGAGAAAATGCACCTAAAATCATATTTACAACTACAAAATGAGTGCACACTACACAAATCTGAGTTCTACAAACATCTCCAACTTAGACACTTCATAAATGAAAGCATACCGAAACTGACAATACCACCTCCTACAGTTATGGAAAAACTATGCCTAAAGAATACACATCTGCCAAAAGCTATTTCCTTTTTTATAAAATGTTAGCCACTCCTTAACAGTCAAGTAAACCCACGCAGATGGAGAAATGGGAAAAAATATTAGCAGTAACAATCTCAACTGAGGACTGGGAAAAAGCATATAAAAGACTAACTAAAGCTACCAAATGCTACAATCATATAGAGACATATACTAAAATTCTTCAACACTGGTATTATACCCCCACAAGATTAAATAAAATTCACCCATCCACATCACCACTGTGCTGGCGAAACTGTGGAGGACTTGGCACACTTAAACATATACTGTATGAGTGTACCATAAAATAACTGATTAAAGTACCCCTAGAGCCACAACTTATACTGCTGGGTAATCACAACTCACCTTATGGCAATCCCCTGAATGTGACTTTACAACACCTACTGATAGCAGGGAGAATCCTGTTACTATGCAACTGGAAAACCACCAGAATCCCAACAATACAACAGGTGATCAAAGAAGTGGACACCAACGCACACTATGAAGCAGCAGCGGCACTAGCACACCACAGCGTAGAATCGTCAATAACAAACTGGACATTATGGCACCTCATTGACAAAACCATTGATGAATAAAGGCTCGCAAACCCAAGGCAACAATAAATAGGAAAATAACAGAACAGTGGACTATGCAATGCAATCCCATGTCCCTCCTCTACCATTCCCCACCTTAACCAATACCTACACCAGACTACACCAGAAACCCTCCCCTTTTTTTTCCTTTCACTATTACCACTGAAATACCCCTTTCCCCATGTGGTCAACCCCTCCCCCTTTCCCCAACAAAAAAAGGCGTTGAAAATGTTTCAAAAGATTTATTCCCTTAATTCCATATAAAAGTTTAAATGAATCAATTCCAAAAGTTGTAACTGTTATAAATAATTCAAAAGAGTCAAATAAAAAATATTTTAAAAAAAAAAAAATGTACCTTTAAATAGCATTTATCTCTTTCATCTTTCCTATCAGCCTGCCTTTTCTTTACTGAGTGAGGTGGCGGTGGCTAAATGATGATTGACTTTATAGCTCCTCCGTTCAGATCTCTGCTAGTTCATAATTTATGGGATCTGACTGGAGGAGCTATAATGTCAATCATCATTTAGCCCTGCCCAACCCAGAAAAGAAAAGGCAGGCTGACAGGGAAGATGACAAAGAGAAAGGTATATATTTTTTTAAATACACATATATATTTACAAAAATGTTTATTTCATTATTAGAACCTAAATTAGTATTAGTTTTGAGGTGACAGGTGCACTTTAAGACCACATTATACTGTATATTGTAACTTCACACAATCTTCCCCAGATCGGGAATCAATGTACCACAACATTGGCCTGGCCCCCTATGAAATTGAACTAATCATTACCTCACTAAATGAGCAGTGTATATTGGTATTTTGTGAACTACATCATGCAGCAGTTTCTAACAAACCTTGAAAAAGCCTCTATAGTGGGGTGAAACGCATGTTGGTGAATTAATTACTTTAGAGTCGATACCTTGCAATCTCCTCTGCAGCTAATGAGGCAGCGATTAGCCTTATAAATCTCAGTGACTACCACCTCCTGCTATCTTTTCTCCCAACAGTTTGACTTAGAGCATCCCTGAATAGCTGGGCAGTACCCGATTTAGTGGGAGGGGTTTATACCTTTGTGTATGTGAGCCTAGTAATAACAATCTATTGTTGCTCATTTAGTTCTCGCAAGGGATCATTGCCTCAAACACAAGCTAAGGAGAACCTCACTTTTAATAATATTTTTTATCTTTGTTTTCCTTTCTTTCAATTTATTTGGAACTGTCTTTTTAATGGAATACTATTAAAGATGAATTGTTTTAATTAATAAACCAATATACAGACCCATTAACACACAGTTAAGATAACCCAGCATAAGTTGTGTGGGCAGAAACTTCCTTGTGTTCATTCTTTATAAAGTGGAAATTTCGTTAGAATGGTATTACATCCATTAATATTGAGGAGGTTTTTAAAATAAGGGTTCCTAGGGCAAAGGATAGCTTAGTCAATGTATATTATCAGTGTTCAATTTTAAAGAGAATTGCATACATGTTGATAAATTCAGGGATGTATAGACTTTTGCCAAGTTCATTGTAATCTTCATTGGTCTCCCTCTTTTAAAGAGGAATGTTGGTATATAGGCATGGGACATTACTCTGGGTAGTTTATGAATAAAAGTTCTGCAGTGTTTGTACGGAATTATATTCAGCCCTACTTTATGCATTTGGAAATCTACCTTTCTGAAGAAAGTGCTAATTTGTATGCACATGTGAACTGCAAATCTGAAGTGGTGATGTACAACCTGATCTATAAGCAGCGGAAAAAGATTTGTTTGGCAACTTTATCTTTTAATACAAAAAATAGTTTAAATATCTATAGTACAGGGCTCATAATAAATGAATCATTGTGTGCACTGAAGAGCTGCAGACAATTCTCAGTGGATTATGCTCTATGCACCTAAGCTAGAACTACAGCATTGAGGATAGTACAGGGGATTGTATTATGAATAAATGGAAGAAAAAAACAAAACAAAAAGCAGTGTCAAACACATGAAGCAATAGCTTAAATGCCATTAATTAGCCTGCCTAAGTATAGTAAACAGGTATTTTATAAGGAGAAAACACTTCAAGCCTATTTTCTTGTGATAAAAATCTGGCTCAGTGAAAAGGTAATTCAACAAGTTTCTGCGGCAGGTTTTTAGGGGATCCTTTTAAGCAGTCAGACACTGCCCTAATATTCTGCTAGATTGAATCTGTTTGTGGACAAAACAGAATCAAAGGTTGCTTGATTCTTAATTTATGTAGCTTTAATGTTACATTTGACAGGCATATCATGAGTCAGGGATGGGCAGGGTTAGGGATGTACCAAAGTGGAGAAACAGGGATCCATCCCAGGATGGAGAGCTTAAGGGTTCCCAGGAGACCCAGTATTTGCTTAGCAAACATACATGTATTCTCTAGTTTAAAACAAGTTCCCACATGTGCACATGGGTTCTTCTAGTGTGCTTTTTGTCAAGTGCAGCAAGCCTTTTGCATACACTTAAAGCGTAAGGGCAAGATCTTTATTCCTTTTGTTGCTTTACGCTGTACCATGCTGTGGAAAAGTAAGTATACCTTTGTTATGTGTTATTTTGTATCTTCCCCTTACGATGTATGGTGCCATTAAAGACGCTGGTGCCACATGAACCAATAATAATAAAAATGAAACTTACTGACTCCTCTTTCATTATCAAACATAAATCTGCATCACTGCTTCTTGAGCCAAATCCATTAAGGGAAGAACCAACCAAGTAAAGTCTGCTTTCTAAAAAAAAAACAAAAAAAAAACCCAAAAAACATGAGATTATTAAAATGTATTAAAGTATATTTGTTACACTGAGCATGCGCATTTAAAAAAACAACATACGTGGAAATATTTGCTGAATTTCCCTCTGAAGTTCTGCTCGGCAGATATCTTTCTTCTTTAAGTCACAGACCTGCTGTCGACATGCTTGAAACAAGTCCAATATTTGCTGGCTTAACTGCAAAGAAAAATAATTTTTTAGAAAATTATGCTTTCAAATAAGCAAAAGTTTCCTAACAAAGAGTTTCAGTTTCTAAGACAAAGAACCAAGATTGCTCTTGAAATTGTATAGCTGAATATTCAAAAGGCTTGGGCACACCGGTATTTTAAACCATTTGTCTCCAGGACTGTGGCAAGTTATATGATTCTTGACAAGAAGCTGCAAATAGGGTGGCATTTCTAGCATTACGACTGCTTTTTGATCAGGATGCTTTTGGACAGCAAATGTGATTCCTACCTGTTGCTCAAATACTCATTCCTCAGACCTGTAATTGTTACATCATAAGTAAGCCTCCACTTCACCTCCTTTCATTCACTGCCTGCACAAAAGTGGTATTATGTCCTAGTAACACTTTTGTGCATGCATGCATCAGTGTTTGTGACATCAAGATTGCGGATCTGAAGAACAGCTAAATATTTGAGGAGGCAGGTCAGGACATTCATTGGCAAGTATATTTCCTTCCCGCTAAGCTCAGACAGTCCTACTCTGCAAATCGATTTAATTCTTCTTTTGACAAATTTCTCAATGGGTTATCCCAAAACAGATTTCTTCAGGTTACACCTTAAATCTTTTCCCCACTGCTTAATATAAGGAAGCTAGTTTATCCATGTGAAAACATCCAAAGCTCCATTACTATTTAAAGATAGCATACAGTGGTGACCAAAGAAGAACCACACTTGAGAGGAAATCAATAACAGTCAATTGCAATCTGTAAATTTAAAAGTGCTAAAAATAAATATTACAGGAATAATTTTCTTGTGATAGAGGCTACTACTTCATCACCTTTTCCCTGCAGCAGATCAGTTTGGAAAATCAAGACAGGTGACTGGATAGACACAGAGTTCAGAAACTTGAAGATGTATAGTCTCAGAGAGCTTGTGGTCATACGCATGTTGCCAGCTAACATGTCAGAATTCTTAGGCAGTACTGGAGAGTGAAACCCTGATCGGTACTTATCTCCCTCTCTCTCCAGAAAAATCACCCCTAGATAAAAAGAGCTTTTAGTTCCCATTTAACAATGGTCATCAAGCCACTGGTTTGATATTCCAAACTAAATCCTCAGAAGAGGAAAAGACACAATGAAATTGCATTTGTAGAAGATAAAGATTGAAAATGGACAAAATTGCATTTATATCACAGTGGCATTTATATAGGCAAATAGTCATTTGTGTTTTTTCTGCTACATGAGTATGGTAGCATGCATGTGAAAAATGAGTCACTAAATATGTTTTTGCAGGCAGTTTCTTAGGACTGCTTTCAAGTGGCCTTGTCAAATAGGAGTTAAATTCTCAGTGTGCCATAATCCTAAGAGAGTTTGCAAACTCTTTTATATAAGAGAAAGCACAGATTCAGGTGTTAGAGAGAACTACGACAACATTTATTGGATCACATCTTTGGTTAAGACGATAACAAGCTTTTAGGCCTGGTTCACACAGTGTGTATATGTGTTGCGTATGTAGAAACACATGTCTAGAAAATACACCGGCGTATTTCAGTCAGACGTATTTTCTAAACATGCTTTTCTATTGTAATTATCCGACTCCAGTGTGAACACTTCCTCAGCGTTTGCAACTCCACCGACCTAGCTGCATTTTGTGCGCAGTGTATATACACCAGCAAAAATGCGACATGAAGCGTTCCAGGATGCACACATCATATACTAGTGTGGCTGGAACAAGGAAAGTCTTATAGGTTTACAAGGAACAGCTTTTGTTTATATATATATATATATATATATATATATATATATATATATATATATATATATACATACATACATATATACCACACGCATAAAAACACCAGTGTGAACCTAGCCTTAAACCTTCCTCATGTTAAATGGCCAAAACTAAAATGTATGAAATCTCTCTCCTTAATCTGGATCTGTGATTAATCAATAATATAGGACTAGAAGGACCAATATGGATACATACACCTTCCCTTTCTTATCAGAAAACAGAGGGGGTAATTAAGCATAGTCTGAAATTACCCTCCGATCCTTCGCCTCTGTTCGCACAGACCGTTATGCGCTGGCTGATGTCCTGCGCGCGGACATCAGTGAACGCTTTAAAAGGATTTCAGTCTCAGTGAAGCTGAAATCCCTTTAAAGCATTCGCTGATGTCCGTGCGCAGGACATCAGCCAGCGCATAACAGTCTGTGCGAACAGAGGCGAAGGATCGGAGGGTAGAGTTCGGACTATGCTGAATTACCCCCAGAATGTTTTTATGGCAGTCTTGTTTTAAATGAACACAGTATTAAGTGATTTAACAGTTTTCCAGAATTATATAGCAGAATATCTATCATTAAATATGAGCTTCTGTCTCATACCAACTCTCTAGCTCTAATAACATTGTATCTTCTTTTACAAGGTATAAGCAGATGACCAGCTTTATTGCTCAAAACATGCATATACTGGGTAAAAAGTTTCACTAAAAAAAAATATAAATAAAAATAATTTCGCAGACAATAAAACAAAAAAAACAAAACAAACAAACAAAAAAAAAAAACCATATTTTCCGGGCTATAAGGCGCACTGGAATATAAGCCGCACTTACCTTCAGCGGCTTCCATCAGGTCTTCGTCCACACATAAGGCGCAGCGCGATGACGATATCCGGCTCATGAATATTCACTGCACTCATTAACTGCCGCGTGTTGCCCGATGCCTGCACATGCCTGTCATGTCTGCCCGATGCCTGCACATGCCTGCCAGATGCCTGCCATGTCTGCCCGCCCGGTCTGCCCAATGCCTGCACATGCCTGCCCGATGCCTGCCCGATGCCCAGACGTAAGCCATAGATTAGGCGCACCGGGCTATAAGGCGCACTTAGTATTGCTCAGAAAATCTCAGCATTTTAAGTGCGCCTTATAGTCCGGAAAATACGGTATATAGTAATCAAACTGAAAGAAAAATTAAACTTAAAAAAATAAAAAGTAGGATTAAGTAAGATCCCAACACATAACAGTCACCAGAATATCAAATGCCAATATTATCCCAGTCTTCATTAGTACCTTGTCTTTAGCAACAGGCAAAGTGGTGTCTATGTGGTCAAAAATCCAATTTTCTCCTGAATTTGAAACAAGTCCATTTGAATTTGAAGGTGATTGCAGCAATGGGAATGCAAGGGATCCAGGATATGAATATCTGAGGTCATCTCTTAAAGGCACTGCTTGGTGAATTACAGTTTGTTGTTGAGGAGAATTGAATCTTTGTCTTTTAACATCATAAGGAACATTTCCCTCATCACTTCTCCGCCTGAAACATCAAATAAGCACACTTTAGGACCTAGCATTTACAAAATTGTTTCCGTGAAGTGCACTCTGGTTTGACACAATAACCCCTGATCTCTGAATACATCCACAGATGAGTGAGTCATGCTCTCCAACCACAATAGGTAAAGGTCACCTGAAGGTGGGGCATGCCTAAAACTACCACCCAATAATACATTTATAGTGGAAGCAGTGAATATAAGCAAAAAATACCAGATACCATGTGCACTGGAGAGTAAGTTAAATAAAATGGCTAGAAGCATCTACTTACACATGAACAGTAAACACATTATATGTGATAGACAAAGAACTTAGCTATGTGCAGTTACATCCCGTTTATCCAAAATGATTCAGGCCAAGTATTTTTATTCTTTTTTTTTTGGCTAAAGGAAAATATATGAATTATACCTTATTCAAACAGACAAACTTCTTAATCATTAGCAGAAAAAAACCCCAACATAACTATACACGCAGGAATTTAATATAATGTATGCCTTTTTTTTTTTTTGGATAAAGGGGTTACATATTTTAGAAGGTTTATGAAAACTATTTTCTGAAAGTAAAATGGTTTCAAATAAGTGGATGTTAACTGTTCTGCAAAAATATTAACAAACATACATTACTTTAAAAAAAGTTCAGTTGAAATTAGAAGTGCAATTTATCAACTTTTGAAAAAGTGTGATATGGACAGTTTAAATTGCAAGAAAATCTTACCGTAATAACGATTCAATACGTAGAATTTGTCTAAGTAAAAATGGTAATCTGGGCAAAAAAGAACCTATATTCACTGTGCATACATTTAATTCGCATTAGGAAAAGTTTGTTTAAATGCTTGTCCCTAACAGATTTGTTAAAACAGACACAAAAGTGTTTTTGCATTAATAGAAGACTGTACTAAGTATAATATATTACAGGTGGGGAAGGATAATACAGAGTAGTCCCCACCTCCTTGTTGTTACAATTCCCAGCATCCTCCAATAGACAAAAGCCACTAGAGGATGCTTTAAGTTGTTAATCAACAATAGCTGAAGTGGTCAATACTGGCTATTTCATAACCAGATATATTACCTGTATATTTTATTTACCAATAATGTTGAATACAGGGGCAGTAACTTTTCCAATTGCTATACTAGTGTTTTCAATGCTAAGTAGATGTAACTATAAATGAGGTAAGACACGTATTACTGATACCCTTTAAATACATTACACATTTAATAGATTAAAAAAAAAAAAAAGATTATCAAGGGTATGCTATTTCATGGTCAAATAAAACAAAGGCATGGCTGCTTTATCAGAAAATTATTCTACTATTTGTGTAATGCATTTAGACAAAGAACACCTATTTACTGGATTCTAAATACTCCATCTTGACTTAGCAAAGAAAGCAGCATGGTTAATTTCTATTTACACAATTAAATATATGCTAAGTGAGATGTATGTGTAAATGTTTTATTGAATATTTATAGGAATATAAGGCACATACACTTGTTTATATGCTACATTTCCTCTATAACCAAATCAAAGGCAATATTGGGAGAATGCATCAAACTGTGTTAGGTAAAGTGTTTGCATTAGTTTGTTTCTCCTTTTTGTCCAGCTTACCACCAAATATAGAATAGGTACGTTAACACCTTAGCATATACATTATGTTCCTATTACAACTTACCCATAATTAGGAACAGCCTGCTATGAAATTTGCTGAAGTGCCCGTGAACTGAAATCAACTGTAGGTAGACACTTGGCACTTGCAACATATAATCCCATGACAGCCTCAGGAAATTTATAATCATGCACATTGCAATCTGCACATAAATATTATCTTGGAACTTCCTCCTCACTAAGGGTAAAGCTACATTTGGCTACATCCAACTATTTTAATCAGGAATTAGTGAACCACTTGCAAGTTCCAACATAAACATTTTACCACTCCAAAATGCCTATGTCAATAATTCTACCCAGTTCGCTTCAGGCTGAATTGAAGTGAATGGGGAGCTGTTCTCCATGTTTTGAATTACCTTAATGTTGGCCACATGCAATCAAGTCATTTAATTTCAAAGCTTAAATTAAAAACGCTTTCTATGAATAATCTTTATTGAGCAAAATGATATGATTAAAACCGGAATCTTGATCTCATCACTTGATTCATTTTTTATGTGAATCATATACATCACAGCCCCCATCACTTACCTGAACATTGTCTGGCAACTACTTATAGGGCCTTATTGACTAAAGGATGAATTCACCTCACTACAATTTGAGCCGCATTGACAAAATAATTTTGAATTCACTTTTCCTTACTGATGAAGCTGCAGATAGATTTGTCAAACAGGTAGACTGCAAAGTTATGTGGAGTGATGTGAATTACTCCACTAAAGTGCAGTGACATCATCATTACCATATCCCACTAACTGTATGTAAGTGAATAATACATCTGTTTCTATGTCACCTTGTCTCTAGTTCATGTTTAGTAGCAGACTAATTTAGCTGCAGTCACCATTGTTACTTTTAAATGAATAATTTCCTTATGCAACATATGAAAATGTATATATTTTCTTCTAAACCCAGTAACCTAGCAGTCAGACTCTCAGTTATGTAGAGACTGGAACAACTATAGTACAGAGCCTGAACAGAAAAATAATCATTCTAAATAAAACATGAAAGTCTCAGATTATTTCATAAAACTGGTCAGTAAACCATTGGCAACAAAATAATTATTCCAAATAAACAAAAAATTATAAAACAAAGTTAATGAAGGACTAATGTGCACTAACCATAATTAATGTGCTGAATGTAAAGGGTCTATCAGCTTAAACTGCTATCTTATAGACAGCAAATCAATACCTTTGGACTGTAGGGTTATCTTTAAGATCTAGTGGTAGTATCTCACAGCTCCCATATTGGATCCTCAGAAATATGGCAATGAGCCTTAATACATCATCACGCACTGTTAACTGGCTGCGGAATGTTCCATGGTACATTAAATTGTTTTATCAATGAGGCATACACTTAACACTGGTTTTCACACATGTTCTGTAAGAAGTCAATACCAGGAATAATAGCTTTCTCATCAGGGGTTGGAACTGAAATTCTACAAAGGATGCCATGTATTTGTAAAATTCTGCATGCAGAAGAAGCATAAACAATCAAGTAGGTGGCTTCAAAGAGAAATACTTGGGGGCGGAGTAATGTTGCTGGCATGTAGGCTAAGTGAACAGATATAATTTGTTAATAGTTGTTAATATAATATTGGGAGTCTTTAGTTCTTTCTTAAACAATTCAAAAACCCCACACACAAAAAACCAATATACAACTACATTCTATTCTATAAAGCCACAATCTATAACAGGGGTCAGCAACCTATGGCTTTTGAGCCAGATATGGCTCTTTTGATGTCCACATCTGGCTCTTTCACTGTAACAAGCAGTGCAAGCACTGCTCGTTACAGTGTGCCAACAAGCACTGTAGAGAGAGCTCTCTCAGCGCCTCCGGATTACTAGGCAATCCGGAGCCGCTGACGTCATCGGCTTCCGGGTTGCTAGCCAAACAGGAGCTGCTGACAACACAGCGAGTCCGGATTGCTAGCCAATCTGGAGCCGCATGGGACGTCAGCGACTCCAGATTCAAAAGGGCTGAGGGAGCCGCATGTATATGGCTCCCTCAGCCCAAAAGGTGGCCGAACCCTGCTCTATAACATACTAAAATTAATTCCAAGGTGGAGGATTCTTCTAAATATTTGCAGAGTCACAGAACTCTCAGTAGTTCTATGATTAGATATATTCCATAACTGCATGCATAGTAACAAGAACGCCCTCTCCTAAAAGGTTTCTTCCATAGTTAAACATAATTGTTCCACAGAGACACATATTGCTTTAAAGAGAATATACCCCTAGGGAAACTAAATTACCCAGCTGTAGCACATGGAACCATTCCGCATCATGTTTACTCAATCAGGAATAAAATACAGTAACAGAACACCAGTTGTAAAACAACAACAAAAAAAAAAAAAACAACAACCTGTAAAACCCTATTGCTCTTATTCAACTGAAAAATTTCACCCAAAATCATCTCATTCACAGACATATTACCAAAGCCAAAAATACCTCACAAACTGTCTGAGGGATATTAATTTGTTAAAAAAGGGCAGCAACATAAAAATTAAATACTAAATCAATTTGGAGACCGGTTAAAGCATTAATGGTTAAATGCTTTCATAGACTCTCATCCATTTCCAAGTACTAAACCACAATAACTGTGCAGGTTTTGTTCCTGTGATTTTTTTTGTGAAAGACCTTGTGCCACTGTTCATGTTACTTTATCTAACATAACACAATGGCCAAGGTTTCAGTAAAACGTTGACGGTAACTATAGGGTTAGAGACAAGAAATGCTTACAAAACACCAAGCTTGTTCTCTTGCCAATCAGATCATTATAAGCTGGCGGTTAATGATCGGACTTAATGAGACACAGGTTAAGGTGTATTTAATTCTAACTAAAACTTTTCACATATCATCAGCTATACCAGTTTGACCACGTGATTCAGACAAGATTGTATAATGGATAAATGCTTTGAAAAGTTATACATTTTAAAGCACAACTTACTTCCGGTTCTGGAATGAGGATTGAGAAGATCCGGATGAGATCATAGGATTGTGATTTCCATACGACCATGGTGGTGATGATACCGGGGGTACAGTCAGTACATTTCCATTCAACAGCATTCTAGAAACACTAAGATATTTAAGAGTTATTGAAATACTTCAAAACCACTGCACAAGGGATTTGTTCACATAAGTTAGCTAATGTTCTATGCAGAAAAGATCAGAACTAAACATCACTAACATATACAACAAGACCATCAATGCACAGATGTCAGCATTTGTACCAGTTTAAGACTAATATAATGCATCAGCACATATTGCCATAATGTACAGTATATGCCAGTAAATGGCACAATTGTTCTATTTAACACTGGAGCTGAATTCCCCTTCAAGTTTTCACCATACTGCTATCAGGAATTAAAGGTATTAGAAACGCACAAAAAAGATATTTGGTTTATATATTAGCTGTGGTGCAAAATCCTAGAGATGTATGTCGACATCTGCTGCACATTTGTAGAAACAAACAGGACTGCAAACAACGAAATATCAAATGGAATACTTTATTTATTTAACCACCATGTGTGGTATTAAAAAAATACTTAATAATAATTCACCATACTGCTAGGCATACCAACATTTCATAAACAATCACAAGTACCCTACTGTAACCAAATCTGCATGAACACTTTACATATGAAAGTGAACCTGATATGGACAGGAAAAACACAGTTCCTTCTGTTAAAATGCTCTTGTTGTACAAGCAAAACTGTGTAATCATCAAACTGCAATCAACAAGCAGGCTGGCAGTAACTGCTGTCTCTGCAATTAGGTTTTGCTGTGGTTGGTTATGATGCTGAACATGTCACATACTCTGACATCAGCGGTCATATTGTGAAAGGGTAAGAAGTGAGAATTTGCTTTGTTGCATGGCTTCTACTAAGCATATACAGCAGGGGTCCCCAAACTTTTTACACAGGGGGCCACAGTTCACGGTCCCTCAGACCAACGGAGGGCCGGACTTTAAAAAACATATGAAAATCC
>WMED01003843.1:0-20283 GCA_019650415.1 Pipa parva
AGTGGTGGAACTTGCACTATTGGTGACTGACTAAATACTTTTTTTCCCCACTGTATCACTTTGAATATTGCTGAATATGTACATAGGGAGCATTAGGAGTATGGAATTCTCTGCCTGAGGACACTGTCATGGTTGAATAAAATAAAAGAGGGCTGGATGTTTTTCTTGAATTTAGGAATATTACAAGTTATGGGTATTAAACAATGGAACCTTGATCCAGGTAATTATTGTGATTGCCATATTTGACGACTCAAAGGAATTTTTGTTCCCTGATGAGAATAATTGTTTCTTGGGATTTTTTTTTGCCTTCCTCTGGATCAACATTGCAAGATAACAGGCTGAAATGGATGTACTTCTTTTAGCCTCAAAAACTGTTACTATATACTTGATTGCCAAAAATATGTGCACATAGCACTTAATTAGTGGGTTAGGACAGTCAAAGCACATCTACTTCTAAGAGATAAATAAAATCTTATAGTAAATAGAAATACATTAACAGAGACTTACAACATGGGATTATTGTACAAATCCCCTATCCTGGATGTCAGTTCGTCAGATTTTCAGCCAGGCTAGAACTTCTTACATTTGGCAAGTTCTCTTGCTCAAATCATTAAAAACAAGAAGCATGTGAATAACAATGCATATGAAGTTCCTCAAAGCCTAGTTTGGCTCTAATTGGCAAAAGGAAGATAACACAGACCAATAAAAAATCGTAAATTCAACTTCAACGATGATATACTAAATAGGGATAACTACCATGCCAATCCAAATAGTAGTTTTATTTCTCTAGTGCTACTGATCCTGCCCAGCACATAATAACAGCTGATCTAGCACAGCTCAGACATGCACAACACACATACAAGTGGGAATTACCATTAGTACAAATATGCCATCATCTCTGAAATAAACCACAATGTGGGAAAGAAAACCTTGTCTTTATTTCTGGCTGAGTGCAATCTCTGCTAATAAATGTTCTTTTGCTCTGGGATGTAAGCCTAATACTCATCAGTGCGGTGACTCAGTGCTTAGCACTGATGCCTTGCAGCGCTGGGTCCTGGGTTAAATTCCACCCTGAACTTAATCTGCATGGAGTTTGTATGTTCTCCTCGCACTTGCGTGGGTTTCCTCCGGCCACTCTGGTTTCCTTCCACAATCCAAAAACATACATGTATGTGTGACTGAATAGGGAAACTAGATTATAAGATCCATGGGGCAGGGACTGAAGTGAATGACAAATCTCTGTAAAGCACTTTGTAATATAGTAGCGCTATAAATTACCAATACTACATGACATACAGTACCTACAGTACCGGTTATGTTGCAGCCATATACAATGAACAATACATTTTTTTTCATTAAAAAGTCACTGTCACTCTCCCCCTTGATTTGTTCTCTGCTTCTTTCACTACTTTCTCTTTGGTATTGGCTCCTTTATTCTAGGGATAATTTAATAAATTCTAGAATGTTTCCATAGATTGGCAGTATTCACTTGTGGATTAAAGCTACCTGAACCAATTTCTCTGGTCATTACCTTCCAAAGCTTGCACAACAAATATTCATCAAAGTCCAAACAGTCACATAAATGCCCGTATTCATGTCCTTTTGTGACTTCTCCAACTCCGATTATTCAACAAACTCTGTGAAGTGACAAGTTCGCAACCAATTCTGATGCTTACTCCAGTCGCAGACTTCACATCAATTTGAATGCGTGTGCACAGGTAATTCGGCTATTCAGCATGCGACGGAGTCTGTGGAAGGAGCAGATTCTGCAGGGAGTACTGCTCCAAATTCACCTGTTTGCCTTTGCCACAAAACAGTGGCAAATTGAGGAGTTTGATGGCAGGGCTCCAGTATTGTGTAAGGCGACTATTCATTCAAAAGTAACAATGGCGACTGTGGCTAAATTAGTCTACTATTAAACATGAACTAGGCACAAGGTGACATATAAAAATAAGTATATTTCACTTATATACAGTTAGTGGGATCTGATGAGACTGACGTCACTGCCCTTCATTGGAGGAGTTCTCCTCTCTCCGCATGACTTCTCATCCTACTCTAGTGCGACTGACTACGCCGCACAATGCATGTGACGGTGTTTGGTGCTGTCCGCTGCTTCATGAATAAGAGGAAGTGAATTTGCAACTTCCTAGTCATATTGATGTGAACAGACGCGGAGATACTATGCAAGGTGAATTCGGACTTTGATGAATAACCCCTAAAATCTCCCAATGTACTTAGAACAATTTATTTTTGTGGCATTAGGGGAGTTGTAGTTTTGAAACAGCTAGAAGACAAAGTTTTGATATTCATTGTAAAAGAGTAACTGAACAATTTGCAGCTTGAATAGACACTAAATAATATATTATTTATTTGCAATGTAATTTAATCACATGCACCAGTGCTGTATCCAGACACTTTGAGCTATGACATAGGGTTTGCATCACTTATCAGACTTTGATAAAATAAAAATAAAAAAAAAATCTAATGAGCTAAACCAGTCAATTTCTTTTTAAAAGGATTGAACAGCAAAAACAAGAATTATTTATATAAAATATCTACCATAATTCATTATTATAACATTGACATTTTGCGAACCTAGTCAGCATTGTATTCGGTAAGAATTTCACGTGAAGATAAAGATATTTCTGATCTGTAGAACGGAGAGATTCCTATTCCTAACCCTATGGGGGTTATTCATTAAGGTACAAATTTGACTGTCAAATTATCATACAGCGGATTCCCATAGCAAATCTGCAACAATTTCCCCAATGTAAAGTCGCGACAATTTTTTAATATTAAGATTGTGACAATTTTCCCATAATAAAGTTGCGACTGCTACAATATTCTCATTATAAAGATGCAACTGCGACAGTAGCAGCCTATTGCGACTGTCTTTATCTGGCGAATTCACACCTATACGCAACAATTCAGACTTTAGTGAATGACCCCCATAGTAACCAGTTACACAGAGAAATACATTCTAAGAAACATTGTAAAGCGTACATCAATATTTTAAGACATTCCCAGAGAGTTACATACCAATTTTTTTTTTTTGTTCCAAGTCAGTCATGTTTGCCATAAAATAGTTTTGAACAGTTAGACCCTTTATTGTAAGGAATATTATGGCTGAACCAAGTGAAACTGCCATTGATTTCACTATATGGGAAAGCATTGCTGTAGAATGCTGTTAATTAATAGACAGCAGTATGTCTTTCCAGTTGATCTGATTTACAATGACATAAGCACTCTATTATAGCCTCATTACATATTCCCTATATAGACTATTGTTTTGTTTTTTTTTATATTTGAAAGGAAACTGAAGTATATGTTTAGAACAGAAGAAGACATTGTGAGAAACACTGGGATATTTGAGGAAATACCAGATGCGAAGATTTTTTCGGGAAATGCCAAAGATAGACCGTTTCCCAAGGGAAATTTTTACAAGGGTAATAGTAAAGTTGTTGCTGCTGCCAGTGAGCAGAGATTTTAACTCTTCTAACAAGATGCTTTAACAGAAGCAGAACAAGTAGGCACAGTTACACACAGGAAAGGCTGCGGGATCTGAAAAGACCTATTTTATGAATGAATGAACCTTAGCGCGTTCTTAAATAAAATACAAGATGTATGGGTTTAATGGAATATTCTACTCATATATTTCATGGAAATGTTTTTATTTTGTTTTTGTATTTACAGATTTCTTTTGCTGTTTATGCTGATAATTATCACTTTGCATAAATAGAAATCCTATAAACTACTGTGCTGGCCTACCATACTGCTGCACCCTGCATTGCCTACACTGAATGCTATTGTGCAGCTGTATAGTTTAATGTTTGTTGTGCAGGTCTGAGCTGTGCTGGAGCAGCAGTGATTACATGATCTATGCAGGCGTTTACCTCTTAAAGGACCAGTAGAACTAAATGAAAATTGCTTTATTGACCAGGCAGTTTATTCCTATGTAGTACATGGCAAAATGTTATCTGTGAAACTGCATTCTATATTTTTATCAGTTTGTGTTTTATCTCACTGCTGGCTGCAGCCAAATTGGGCTTTCTGGGGCACTTTATAAATGTATAATATCAAAATTCCTGTGGGAAACTATGAGACTAAGCAGGGGTTTGTTTATCTAAAGAAAATAAAATGGCTGCAAACCACAAGGAAGAAAAACAAAATCCTAATAATACTAAACAGGAATTTAACGGAGATTTTTACCAGTACTAGGCAAGAGTAACTATGTCGATCCTAATAGGATCATTTTGCTGGGTTTACTGGTAATGTATGAATGCTTTACTAGTATACTTCAGTTTATCTTGTTGAATTGTCAGGATTATTTTATAAAATGTTTAAAGCTGTTTTTATCTATCACTCTGATGATAAATGATGAAAGTAGGGGGGGTTATTCACTAAAGTCCAAATTGTTGCGTATAGGTGTGAATTCGCCAGATAAAGACAGTCGCAATAGGCTGCTACTGTCGCAGTCGCATCTTTATAATGAGAATATTGTCACAGGCGCGACTTTATTATGGGAAAATTGTCGCAATCTTAACTTTAAAAAATTGTTGCGACTTTACAATGGGGAAATTGTTGAGGATTTGCTATGGGAATCCGCTGTTTGCGAATTCAACAGTTGAGTTCGCACCTTAGTGAATAACCCCCATATATTTTACCATATACTATCTTATATAATATCCTACTGTAACGTGCATGCCCGAAGCACACCATAGTGGCAGACCCACCCCTCTAAATGGGGCATCTATTATTGCTGTTTTCCTTTTTAATATATTCAGAGCGTATAGTTTTATTTAACAACAGGGAGAAATAACAGTAACGTTTTTTTAAGATTTCTGCTGTAATAGCTGCTGAATAAGTGGTTCCAGTAAAAACCAGAGTCACTGCATATTTTCACTGAAGTCCTAATAAACCTTCACTGATACTGACCGCTGCCTCTTGTCCAAGGACATCCATTAAGCAGATATGACACAGGGAGGGGAAGTATACGGCTGGAAAGATTCCAGAGAGAGGCTGTCTGGATCGATGTGTGTTTTACTGTAGTTTAAAAAAATAATAAAAAGACTGAATTACTGGAACAGTAACATTATACTATTGTATGTTTCATCATATTGTCTTTGTTGAAATAACTTGAAGATTTAGCTGATTCAAACCATTTTTTTTGGTGAGGGTCTTTGTACTGGGTGCTTTTGTTTACTTGTAAAGGCCCCTTTACTGTGTTCTTCTTTAGGTGTGGACAAGGAAATGAATGAAGGTGGACTAAAATTCTGGTAGATGTAAAAGCATGAGCATGTCAGCCAGAAAATGTTAAAGGGATCTTAATAGATCTCTTTATTGCATATTGTACAGATTATGGTATAGCAATATCTATGTTTCTTATGTGTGTTAATTGTCACAGCTTTAACAGAAAGTTTTAATAGCACTAATATGATTTTTTATCGAATATTTGTGAATTATCGATTGATCCGTTTATCCGTTATAGGCCTTAGTAAAATTTTACAAAAGATGGTCTGACCATTAGTGGCCATGCATATGTAAAAGAATTGACCTTTAAAGACAATGCCGATTGCCACTGGCAGGAATTTGTCCTCTGTGGAACGAATGGGCAGGAACTTCATACAGTATATGCCTATTTCTGGATCAGCCATAAACTGGGAAAGGTTTTATTGGAACGGTGACTTACGTAACAGACATACTTTTTCCATTACTGATTGCTAAATGAATATCTATAAATGTCTAAATGCAGTTTCGGGGGCAGCTTCATGAATGTCACATACAGGTCTGATGTAGAATTAATTTGGAACTTTCCCATCTTCATATGTTCAGCCAACTCCACGATGTGGCAAATTTGCATCCAATTTAGACACTTATGACAAATTCAGTTATTTATTGAGCTTTAGAATTTGTCAAAATAGCGAATTCTGCATGGCATACTGTGTCAAATTTGCCAATTTGATTTTGCTAGATCAAAGTGGCAAAGTAGGAGGTTGATTGTAGGGCTCCAATGTGGCATAACTCGACTATTCATTCAAAAGTGACAATATAGACTGTGATAGCGACAACTAGGGATATGGAGACATAGAAAGGGATGTACATAATCCAGTTAATGGGACATTGTGAAGATGACATCACTGTATTTCACTGGTGGAATTCACATCATTATGAATCCTACTGCTGTTAGACTGTGTCTCACTACACAAGTTTGCTTCTTTGCTAAGAGAATCTGCTGATTAGTGAATAAGGAGTGGCAAATTCATATCAACCCTCAACTTCACACGCCTGAATAAGCCCCTCGGTGCTTTGTCTGTCTCAGTGAATCAAGGAAAGAACATTGCTCAATAAGGAAAAGGGGAAATGTGTTGTGTTATCTTTAAGCCAATGACAGAAAAGGTATTTTGATGCCAGTTTTAAAGTTGGAGTCAAAACACTGAAAAAAAGTGCATGCCATCAATTTTAATGGTGTCTATGCCTTGCAACCTTTCTATGAAGCAGTTTTACAATGCTGCTGTCCCACCAGTCTATCTAAGATAAAGGGCTCAGCTGAATTTCACCTTGGATTTTTAAATACTCTTTAATATCTTTCTCAGCATGAGATGATGCAGATCTTAAAGAACCATTGCTTTACCCGCAGTGATACCTGTATCAAAACACAGAGATAAAGATGGACAAAGTGTATACAGTATATGGAACTTCTTACCCTGGGTCCCTGTGCAGGATCTGCACTGTGCCCTCCTAACCCCTGCATCATTATCCCTTCCTGTGCCGCCCCCCCCCCCCCCAAGATCAAATAAAGTGAACTTACATATATTCTAGAGGCCAGGCACAGGTACTGTGGGGCTCCTGAGGATCACTATAGTGATTCCCTTGAGAGTATAAATAATCTGTCCTAAAGTTAAAATATTTCAGAGAATATAGTATGATATAAATACTTCTTAAATAAAGACATACATTAATATTCATCTCTTTCACAATTAAACCTGAAGAGATTTCACCCAGCAGCATCTGGGATATTATTTTATTTCCCACAAATTGATTTGGTTAGAATTCCACGGACTGGCAACAGTTTCACATTCCAGTATGTTTCTGCACATCATCTATTTTACATTATAACTAACTTGCAAAAATAACTTTGTCACCCAGTGGTGGAATGTAGTTCTGTCCTCAGATATTTTTCACATTGGAGAGCTAATTGTTTAGTATCCCTTAGTTAAAGGATTGCCCTAAAAGGAGGCACAAGATAGGAGAGAAAAACTTGACAGGCAGCAATAAACCAATGGAATGTTTACCCTGTAAAGTTCTAGTAAGACGGTCATTAAACACATTCAGTGCTACGGAGAGAGAAAAGTCAAGAACGTAATTGCAGGGCACATCTAATTTTACACTCAAATTAAATTAAAAAAAAACAAAAAAAAAAGGTTAACAAAGATTTTTCAGAAATAAAAAGGAACAGGGCACAATCACTACCTATAGATTTCACTGGTAGACCACCACCCCACTTTTTTTCCTTAAGACACCCCACCCATCTACATATTGGGATCAAGAATAGCAGAAGAGATTGGAGTACTCAGCTTTGAAAAGTGAATGTGGCATTGCCACTATTTATTTGTGCCACAACAGGATTCAGGCCACACGTCCTTTATCAAAAGTGCAAACATACAAGCAAGTGTACAGAGTATAAATCCTCAAACCAGCCCCAGCCCCAAAAAGTCCACCAAACATTGTACGTTGGAGGGCAAGGACTGTACAATTGATAAAGGATGTATGGTCGAAACATGTTATGACACAATTAAATAATGGCAACGCCACATTCACTTTTTAACACTGAGTACTCAAATTTCATCTTCTATTATTGTGTCTCGTATGCTGGAAAGGACACGCAGAGGAAAAATCTTTATTTCAAGGAAGTTGTTGGTACCACTGCTACATTCTCTTGCACATATTGGGATCAAGGTCTTTAGCAAAGGCCAAACATCCTAAAATAAAACCTGAAAAAAAGATTTATTTTTACTTGATCTGTTTTATTATATTCTGCCCTACAAAGTTAGTCTTTAAAGTAACAGTCCAGCCTCCAGTAATCATTTGCATTTCTATTTGTCACTGTTAAATAAATACTTTTCTAATACATTTTATTTAATTTTTTTCCAGCTCTTATCAGTTTATGACCACTTTCTTTTAAAAGCCCCTTCTCCCTTTCACCAACTTCCTCTTCAGCAGTTCATCTGGAATCTTTAGTCAGGGATTTGAATTCTTGGTAACCAATCAGAATCTTTCAAGTGTGCAACAGTGCTCCTGGCTACCTGCTTCTTTATGATTGTTTGTTTCTTTCAGAATATGGAAACCCTTGTATTACATCACAGACGTAGGAGGAAGCAGGTGAAAGAGGAGGGGCTTCTGTAAAAATAAACATATAATATAATGCCAAAATCATTTATTTACTATAGACAATTGCATAACTGTTGAACTGTTCCTTTAATAGCACCATGACATAGTTCTGTGGGAAAGCATTTTCACCACTGAAAAAGATTGATAAAGCAAATAGTTGCCTTGTTAAATCTATTGCATTTTACACTGATGACAATAGAGCATCTTTTCAATATTAGCATAGTTTTTCATCACTAAAACTACTGCAACTAGTTTAGACGTGAAGATATACACGTAGTCATCTCCATAGAGAATAATGGGTTTTTGCCACCCTTAATTTAGCGAATATTTTTTGACAACTAAAGTAGTAGCAAGGGGCTTCAATAAATATCGATTCTGACGTTAGTGACTTTTTTGCTCTATTTTATAGAAATTCAATATACTAGGCAAATTATTGATAAATACCCCCTATAAGTAGGTAAAATAGTCATATTGCAGCCATAGGCAATATGGTATGCCAGGTGTGCCTAGGTACCCCTAAATTTGCGCACACCCTGTCAGCGTGTTGTGTGTCACGTGATGAAATGCCACCAAGACATCATCAGTGACGTCTGAACCTCTCACATCATTTACTGACCCTCGTGCGTGATAGTCACCGCGGTGTGAGTCACGTGCTGAGGCACATTAGTGATGTCACTGAGCAGGCACCTTATATAAAGATTGCAAGAAAGTATCCGATTTTACCACTTTTTTTTACAAGTACCGTACACCTCTTTATAAGGATAACCCTCCTATCAGGTCAGGCACACCAAAATGCAGGGCCTAAGGTAAATGTGACATTTAGTAGAAACATCTCTACTTATGGCACTAGTAAAATATCTCTCTGAATATAAACATAAAAGTTACTGCTTTTACAAAACATTGTATAAACAGGGGCTGCAACGCCATTGTACACATAGTATTAAGTAAATAAATAAAAGGAAAGCATCATTCTTTTTGGCCTAATGGAATAGCCAGTCATGACTGTATACTGTTGATCTAGACCATGGAGCATGAATTATACAGGAGATATGTGAAACAACAAACCAGATCACCAGGAAAATATGCTATTTCAGAATAAACACAATGTAAAAGGTTTTGCTAATGTCAGTTACTGGAATATGTATGTTTAATTGTGCTTAAATCATTATGTTTGCTGTTTATGTTACTGTAACATAAGAAGTCTGCAGCTCCACTGTGTGGTTGGAAAACACTGCCTTGCGAAGAACTACATCCTGGGCAAAGAGACATTCTAATAATATACATGTATATATTTAGTAAAATGGTACTTTACATTTGTAGACAATGTAGTGTAGTAGGTGTAAGTGACTGTTGCATTTTAATAGATAGAGTGTTTCCTGTTAACTGTGTTCTTTCTTTAATGTCATGTGATATGTATATATGTATGTATAATTTTATTACACAGCGCTGTAAAATTCAGCAAAACAAATATAAAACAGACATGAGAAAAGTGCATTACATAATATAAGTATAATATCACAAGCATACTTCACTTTAAGTGCTGAGTTGTGGTTGACACAAGAGGTTGGAGGTTTCTGTCCCATAGAGCTTATAGTCTAAATAGGGGGAAGACTTGCATACATAAAGAGAAGGGTAATAAGAGCTGTAACAATGTGTTGAAGCACAGGTCAATAAATACAAATATTAAGAATAAATAACTAATTAAGAATTGAATAAAATATATACATAAAAGACGGTGATAAATATCCGTGCTTTTGCTCGAAAAGGAAGAACTTCTGTTTGGTTTTAAATGCAGAGGGAAAGTTCCTGGCGAAGATAAAGGAATTCCAGTGTGGGGGGAAGAGAAAGAAAAGGGTTTAAGATGACAAACAGCAGTAATGGTGTGTGGCATGTAAAACTGGTTGCTTTGGGATGACCACAGTTGAAGTCAAGGAAAGGAATGTATGGGCATACAAGTGATGAAATGTAGGGAGGGGCAACAGAGTGAAGTGCCTTAAATGTAAAAAGGAGAACACTGTAAATGATTTATTTGCTTACGGGGAGCCAAGGATCAGAGAGAGATTGGGGGAGAGGCTGTCCCCACCAGGAAGAGAGGGAGAGAATTCTGGCAGCAGAATTTAGAATAGATTGAAGCAAGGAGAGGTGGGAAGTTGGAAGACCAGATAGAAAAACATTGCAGTAGTCAAAGCGGGATAGGACGAGAGCATGCATTAGGGTGTTAGCAGTGGAGTGAGAGATATGCAAATAGATAGTAAAGGGGGTACAGGCAAGACGTTCTAGAAGGTTAGAAGCCAGAAGCAAGAGAAAGACAGGACAATAGTTAGTGAGGTACAATGAGTTTAGTGTAGCTTTTTTAAGGATGGGTTTAATACAGTATTAATAGTGGAACACCTGCGCTTAATGGTGTTGAGCTTACAATATAGGTTTGGCTCAAAGTCTAAATCCCAGATCAGCAGCTTGCTTCTCCATTGCATAGAAGATCACAAAATCTCAAATGGGTTAGGGAGGGTTGTGCTTCCTCTGGATGTAAAAAGAAAGGAGTGGATAGTGTAGATCAATTAGATATCTTATATAGAACAGATGAAATGTTACTCACACTTTATCCGTGATTTCGCGCTTTGGATTACTAAGGTGTAATCCCAACCAACAGTGGTTTCCTCTGCAGGATGCATCTGGTTCCCTCTTTAGGTTCCAAATAGGTTGTGGGTAGTGGTGCTTGGGTTGATTACCCAAGCTCCCTTCTTAGGTCCCAAATGGGTGGTGTCTGCTTATATTCAAAAACTCACATGAGAGTTTAAAGTTAACGTATATTTTAATTTTAGAAATAAAACATTACAGAAATATAAAATAAAAAAACATTTAAAAGTAAATTAAATTATAAAAACTCCAATGCGTTTCGCTCTTGACAGACTTCTTCAGGGAGAATTAGCAAAGGGGGATGTTGTCTTTTTAAGTGCTTTAAATATAATTTTCATCAGTTTCCCACCTAAAAGGTTAATTAGCAAACAGGAAGTGATGTCATGTGGTATGTTCTTCTTTTAGAACAAAATAAACTTTTGAATGTACTGACATTACTGTCTATAATCTTAATAAGCTTATGTGTGTTCTCTATATACACTTTAATGGTTAACATGCAGTTTAGGCAGTGAAAATCGATTCTTTTAACTGGAGTGACGTCACTTCCAGTTTTTGTAAAAATTGCTGGAACACATATGTGTTCCTTCACTAATAAGGCATTAGAAGTGGTTCTTCTAAATAGGCAGACCACTATTCTCATCTTATCTTATGTGATGGGTTTAATACAGGCCTGTTTAAATGAAGAAGGAAAAGTTCCAGAGGACAGGAAAAAATTAAACAGATGCATTAGGGCATATATTCTCTTACTGCAGCAGGTATCCATGGTAACAATACCTCTTGCATGTAATCTCCTTCACTTAACTGCAGACCTTGATTATGGCATCCTAGGATGCTTATAGAGTGCAATGACTGCCAAAGACCCACCAACAGTCCCTTTCCATTAAAGTATATGTTAAGAAGGCAGTTGGAAGAAAATTAGACCCTTAGCACTCTTCTTTCCGCTGCATCTTAATCCATCTCTGCTTACCAGCCTACCACTGGGAATCACTGGAAATGAAGGGTTTGCCAGTGGTAAATTGCCAGCAGGTTTATGTTTCACAAGCACCCACCCTTATACATGTAAGCAAATAGGAATATTTTCTCACAGCTGGAACTCTGCTTTGGCAAAAAAAAAAAAAACTCCATGTGTGACTTCATCCTTAAAGCAGCAATTTTTTAATATACCAAGAATTAGGGGATTATTGACTAAAGTCTGAATAGTTGCATAAAAGTGTGAATTCGCCAGCTAAAGATGATCACAATAGACTGCTACTGTCGCAGTCGCAAATTCATTATGGGAATATTGTTGCAGTAGCGGATTTGCTATGGGAATCCGCTGTTTTGTGAATTCAACAGTCAAATTGTCACTTTAGCCAATAACCCCCTCAGAGTCATGTTATCTTTATAGAAGAACTAAAGCTTAATAATCTTATACCCTAAAAAGCAACTAGAAATATTCAACCCAATTGAACAATTTTGCAGAACATAACCCAATGTACAGTAACCCTATGAGACAAACTATCCATAGTGGCTCCATTTTTTTTCTGTATTGTAGGTAAGTACTGAGGAAAATATCCTGACTAAAAACTATATATATATATATATATATATATATATATATATATATATATATATAAAACAGATCAGATTAATCTAACATTAAAGTCAAGTCAAATAAGAATAAAGAAAAATTAGTTTCTCTTCAAATTAAATATCAGAACCTCAACCTGCATTTAGGGGTTTCCTCCTATTTAGTTAGAAGCTAATGCCTTAGTATAACAGGACAAATGTTTAAGTAGCATAGATGCACACTACACAATGCAATGGATTTTATGAACCCTGCAGCTCACAGTTGAATTCATTTGTTATTAGCCTTGCAATGTGGAGATTTTACAGATATTTGAGAGTAAAAGTAATTAAACTCTAAAAGGCCAAGATTTTCAAGTTCCTGCGAGATCTCGGCTGTTTGATCGGTAAAAATTAATCGATATTTTTCTATCAATTTTTTACTGATAGAAACTTTTCAGTGGAAAGGCAGGAAAGGTTAGCCATACTACTAATGTAAAGAATCTCTAACTTTTCATAGAAAAATCTGATCAAAAAGTTTCTATTGGTAAAAACCCATCGAAAAATATTGATCGTTTTTTACCAAGCAGACAGCCGAGATCTGGTGGGATAAACTCAAAAAGACCGAGATCAGAATTTTCGAGTTTATTAAATTTCACCCTTGGTGCTAACTGGAATGTGTTCCCTAAATATCCCTTTGAGCAGCATAGTAATCAGTCCAGCTGCATACCTCATTCATGGCAACATTACCTTTAAAACAAAGATACCTTTGAAATACACCTTATTCTAAGATACATAGATTTCAATGCAACCTTGCATTCTTACATTTTTTAATGTGTCCTTAAAGTGAAATGCTGACATGTATGTTTTACATAAATGAGGTGAGATTGACTCCTAAATGAAGACTAAGGTCACCCATTGAATCTAAACAAAAGTTCCATCTCGTCTAAGAAATAAGTGCACTACACAAGAAACTGCTTCCAACACGGTTTGCTTTTTTGCTAAGTAAATCTGCTGCCTAGTGAATAAGAAGTCATAAATTTGCAACCATTGTAGTATATTGATGCGAATACACTTAGACAGTCGAGTTCTCATTTTGATGAATAAGCTCCCAGTGTGGTGATGGAGTTCTATCCTGCAGACAAACATGTGATATGCAGGTAAATATAATCATTTAGAGACTGTTACGCGTTCGCTGATGCAATGCACGCGGACATCAGCAAACGCTTTAAAGGGATTCCAGTCTCAGCAAGGCTCGCAAGGCTTGACTTGAGATGCCTCGCGAGACTGGAATCCCTTTAAAGCGTTTGCTGATGTCCTCGTGCATTGCATCAACGAACGCGTAACAGTCTCTGCGTACTGATGTGAAGGATTGGAGGGTACGTTTGCTCTTTGCTGAATTATCCCCCATATTTTTTTATTATAGTTTTTCATTTATAAAAGGATGATCTGGTAATACAATTCCTTTTAAACTAATATCTAAAAAATACCCATGATTCCAGTCTGACAGGACTGTTGCACTATGTAGCCAGATAGAAAACCAGTATGCTTTAAAGCAGTGTTTCTCAACCTACCTTATGCTGCGACGTGGTCCTCAAAATGCAAGATCTATGTATTTCACAATACTTTGAACCCTTACAATAGGGAAGCCCTTTAATTATAACAATCGTTAGAGAAAAGAGAATTGACATTAACATACATAGAACATGAATTTAGCATCAGAAGAATCCAGAATTTGGATCAGAAAGACCGAATAAATATTTAAGATAGTCTGAGTTAAATGGTTACTAAAGGAAAAATCAGACAAAGAGTGGAGCTTACTTAATCGAAGAATTATGGTGACATAGTGTTTGAATCACTGCCCGGAAAGCTGTGTTGAACAGTAAGTGCTTCCGTCAGGCACTTAAGTATTCCCCTTGGGGCTTAAATTAATCAGAATAAGAATAATTTTTCTTGTAATTGTTTTAAGAAAATACGACAATGATCATTTTTAATTTACATAAACAATTTACATAAACTGTACATGTATGTTAATGTGTGTATATATGTATGTTCCACAGTTGCTTTGCTAGATTTAAAATCCTCTTTTATAGCTTTATCTACCAGGAATCCTTGTGCCTGCTTATGAATTACAGAAAATGTTTATTAACCAAAAATTAAAGAGCAAAATTAACTCACAGGGCTGCTGTAGGTGAGAAGTACAACAGTTCTTTGACAATTGGGAAATCCCCCTAGGAGTGTGTGGAGGGAAATGACATATTTGTAGTAGAACACAACATTTATAGATTCAAGACAATAATTATACGACATATGTATTCACAAAACCTTTGGAAGCACTAATGCTAGGGTATTCTCCCACGTTCCGGTACATCTGCTAGGGCTCTGCTAGGTGATGAAGTAATTCAAAGGACTGGGAACAAGTTACTTCTAAACCACAATGCCATACAACTTGTACCTCTTCTACTTGAGCTAATTTCTATTGTGTGAAACTCATCAGCTTTGGGGGTTATTCAGTAAAGTCTGAATTGTTGCGTATAGGTTCAAATTTGCCAGATAAAGACAGTCGCAATAGGCTGCTACTGTAGCAGTCGCATCATTATAATGAGAATATTGTCGCAGTTGTGACTTTATTATGGGAAAATTGTTGCAATCTTAACTTCAAGGGGGGCATTCACGATTGTGCGAAGTGAGCTCCGAATCCTTCGACTCACTTCGCACAGACTGATATGCGCTTGCTGATGTCCTGCACGCGGACATCAGCGAGTGCTTTAAAGGGATTCCAGTTTTGGCGAGGCCACTCGAGTGCTCTCGCCGAGACTGGAATCCCTTTAAAGTCAGCATATCAGTCTGTGCGAAGTGAGCCGAAGGATTCGGAGCTCACTTCGCACAATTGTGAATGCCCCCCTAAAAATTTGTCGTGACTTAACAATGGGGAAATTGTTGCAGATTTGCTATGTGAATCCGCTGTTTGAGCATTCAACAGTCGAATTCGCACCTTAGTAAATAACCCACTTTATCTATAGTGGACGTTTACTTTTTGGAGAATATACTAATAAAAAATCATTAATACCCCATAGTTTACAGCAACTTTCAATAGTCTAATTGTACTTAGCAGAATTTACATCAGGTTGGGTGGATGTTGAATTTCTGCCTTCCACAATTTAAAGCCACAAAAATTCTTTCAGTCCCGTATAACACCAACCATATTTCCCACAAGTATTAAATACTATTAGTGTAGCCAATAAGTAATTTATTTTAAGATGCTCTAAAAGTCTAAAAGGTACTTGTGGCCCCAAAACAGATTATGTGATACATTGAAAACCAGATGTTTCCAAACAGTTTTCTCTGAAACAATGGCTGATACCTTGCTAAGCATCCAGAGAAAAACCTCTAATTTAATGGAAATAAACAAAACATAATAATGTGGTTCTTCCACAGTGGAATGTGGTAGTATCCTAATTGCTTCATATATGACATTGTTTCCTAAAATTTCTAATGCATGTTAGCACAGATGTCAACTCCCTGAATCTATTCTTTACAACTGGCCACTTATGTAGTCTTTTTGGACTACAGCTTTATCCTAAGATACCCCTTTTTTCCTGTGAAATTCATAAAACCTGTTTGACATCTGGATACCAGCAATTTCTTCAATAGGGAAACAATAGAAGTCAACTTAGATTCCAACACTGCAGGAAATCATCGACAAAAGTAGACTTATTTGAGCAGCCTAAAAGAACAGCAGCAACGCAACTCGTTCCCTGAACAGACAAGATGATGAATGGAAATACTGGTTTCAGAATGAGTAAGCAACTAGTAATACTAACTGAACTGATTATCACAATGAATGCTAGGACTGACACACCATAAAGATTATTATTTATTAGGGATCTGTGGTTGGGATTCAAGACTGCCCATCTAAATCAGGTTAGCATTTTGTTGAATTAGCTAAAAATAATACGAACCAAATGCAAAACACAAACCTCACTCGACTTTAAAACCACACTGAAAGTTTTGCTTATAAAAGCAGACTTTCCCTTTATCCCCAGTAGAGAAGCAATGCTGCATAAAGCCAGGTTTATATCTGTCCTTACCTTTTTTG
Source organism: Pipa parva (assembly GCA_019650415.1). NCBI lineage: Eukaryota > Metazoa > Chordata > Amphibia > Anura > Pipidae > Pipa > Pipa parva. The sequence goes on from WMED01003843.1 coordinate 16,670, forward strand.
AAATCTTCACTTCTGACCCATGAAGTAGTCCTGAATGGGCCCACTTATCTGCAAACTCCTTTTTCCTCTTTCACACACAACATAGTCCAATGTAAGGACATCTATCTTCGTGCAAAAGGTTGTCCATTGAAGGCCATCTTCTTCATTCTTAATCCATTATAGTCTAAGGGTTCTTGATCCATTTCCAGTCGCCACCAAGAAAAAAAAAACTTCAAAAAATCTTCAATAAAATTCTATGGGAAGCTCCTGTTAGATAGGATCCGCAGTTCCCACTAAGCTGCAGTGGCATTGGATTAAATGAAAAGATGGAGGAGTAAGGGCTTTGCAAACAACATGGATCCATTCAGGTCTACTTCATGAGTAAGAAGAGAAGACAACAGGTAAGTGTAACTTTAATGCAGCTTTTTGTTTTATAACTTCCATATTAATTCAGACATTGTGCATTTGTCATAAAAATTACGCAGAAATTTTTTTTTTTTCTCTCAATTTTTAAAAAAATCCAGATCTGAGTCCAAAATCAAAACCGTCAAAAAATACAAACTTAAACAATAGCTTATTTAATATCTGGGTTTTTTCCAGAGCGCCACATTTGAAGACTATATTTGGGATTTAAGAGGAAAATGAGAACTGCTGTGCTGATTTCTCTTTTTTCCTTTTCCCTGTCTCCAACAAAGGAGCCAAAATGAACTGAGTGCTTGATTTTGCTACTTGTATTTTAATACCTCTTAAATGGTAAGGTGTGCTGATGCACTAAGAAGCTAATTAGCAATTCATAGTCTAAGGATGCCACTCAGCCTGGGCCTTAAGTATCCCATTAAAATGGTAAATACTGTGAAGTGTAGGCTGCTGGGTAATTACTGTTTATAAAGAGAACAAAGCTGGAATGGGTTGCAGAGGATTCATATCAGTAGAGTACACTGTTTTATGCAGTGGCCCATCCTAAAATTCTTCTACAAACAATTCAGAATCAAGGTTAAGGTAGCACTCTATCCCTTTTCTTCTTTGTTTTTTTACTATGAATGTTGGGCTCAAGGTCAGTTGGACTAAGCTATGTTTAGTTTTCTGTGTAGAATGACTGTTTATGTTTTGTTTGTGAGACCTTCCCCTCCTACATTTGTGCTGTTCAAGTCTGAGGAACTGATCCATTGCTAAATACCAAATAGCACTGTAATGAAACTGCTTAAGCAGCCTGGCTTGTTTCTCTGAATTTGGTTAATGGAAATCTTGGCTATCAAATATTTATTTGTTGATCTGACATAGGAATTTCCAGTTTATGACAGCTGATATACTGTATATCTGCAACTCAGTTTGGCAATCTACAAGACTATTTGTATGGAGTCCCTGCTGTTAGCATTTCCTTACATGAGGTTAGATAAGAATCTCAGAACTTGTTATGAAAATATGTCTGTATATTTTTATTTATAAAGCGCCACAAGGTTACACAGAGCTGTACAATCCAACAATACATTTATAGTACAGACAAGGAAAAGTGAGTAACAAAGAACAAGTGAAGTAAATTACAAGCATATAATCATGAAAAAACATCACTCTAAGTGCCAGGCCATGAATGAAACAAGAGGATGGAGGTCCCTTCCCCATAGAGCTTACAATCTAAATAGGAGGAAGACTTACATAAACAGGAGGGTAAAAAGTGCAGTAGCATAAAGTGACAGTTCATTTGTGTATACTTGCCAATTAGATAAGAAAAGTATGTCAAAAAATGTCAAAAGTATGGCACTGTAAATAATATGTTTATTAACTGGGAGCCAAGGAGCAGACAGGAGTTGTGAGGGAGACTTCTAGGGAGAGAGGGAGATTATTCTAGCAGCAGAATTTAGAATAGACTGGAGCAGGAAAGATGGGAAACTGGAAGGCCAGTTAGAAGGGCATTGCAATAGTCCAAGCAGGATAAGATGAGGGCATGCATGAGGGTGTTAGTGGCCTGAGAGAGAAATGGACGGATCTTGACAACGTTTCGAAGAAAAAAGTGACAGTTTTTATCAGTAGCAATGTGCTTAGAGAGGGAAAGAGCAAAAGTTACCCCTAGACAATTGATAGAAATAACAGTTAATGATCACATCATCAACTTAAATGGATAAGGAGGGAGCAGGACCAGGTTTAGGTGGGAAAATAATCAGTTCAGTTTTATCAAGATTTAGATTGAGACAGCACCGGGCCATCCAAGAGGAGATAGCCAGGAGACAGAGATTTTAGTACTGATTTCAGGCGATAGTGCAGGAACAGATAAGTAAATTTGGGTGTCATCCGCAAAATGGTAATATTTAATACCAAAGGGGTTATTCACTAAAGTGAGAATTCGACTGTCAGATTCTCAAACAGCAGATTCCCTTAGCAAATCCATAACTGTGACAATTTCCCCATTGTAAAGTCGCAACTGCAACAATATTCTCATTATAAAGACGCGACTGCAACAGTAGCAGTCTATTGCGATTGTCTTTAGCTGGTGAATTCACACCTATATGCAACAATTCAGGGGGTAATTCACCATAGTGCGAAGTGATCTCCGGATCCTTCGGCTCACTTCGCACAGACTGTTATGCGCTCGCTGATGTCCTGCACACGGACATCATCGAATGCTTTAAAGGGATTCCAGTCTCGGTGAGACCACTCAAGTCGCCTCGCCGAGACTGGAATCCCTTTAAAGCACTCGCTGATGTCCGCGTGTAGGACATCAGCGAGCGCACGCATAACAGTCTGTGCGAAGTGAACCGAAGGGTCCGGAGCTCAGGTTGCACTAGTTCGCACTTTAGTAGGTAACCCCCCCACATGACCTGATGACATCACCCAGGGAAGTAGAGACTCCTTACTACCAAATGGCTTAGACGGTGGCTCTCTTAACTGAGATTGTTCAACTTCAACTCACACATTCCAACTGAGAGATTATTTATTACACAGCACTCCACAGTGATTAGTTATTCACATCGGTCCTTGCCCCGTGGAGCTTAGTCTAATGTGTAGTTCAGCAACATCTGCAGAGCCAAAGGTAGAACACATGACCCCTGTCTTTATTCTTACTGGAATAGTACAAAAGCAGTAGATACCATTTATCATAATTTTAATATTTATTACTATTTTCTGAATGTCACTGTTAGTTCATTTAATTCCCAGGTAGAAGTATATCCTGGAAGTAGGGAATCAGGAATGTATTAGTTCAAGACTAATGGGGATATTTAAAAAGCAGTGCAAACTCAATTTCAACCTTTTCAAATTATTTCCTGTTAAATTTTCTTATTGATTTTTTGCATATTGATAAAAAAAAATTAATAAAAAAAAATTAAATACTAAAAGTTTTGGAAAGAATCTAGAACCTGAAAAATATCTTAAAATGAGTATACCCCCACATTCCTGATGCAATAAACTAAACGACTGCATACCTGACCCAATAAACTGATGCATATATCACTGCATTGTCCTAGTGCGTTAGTCTGACACCCCCTTTACAGGTTCGTATACTCAATTACAGGTATTATTTCAAACCTTTTTGATCCTTTTCACATTTTATTTGTCTTTCTCTTTTTTTCACAGATTTGTGAAGAATTGATAAGAAAATTAGGGCAAATAGAATTGAAAAGGTTAAAATTGGGTTTGTGCTG
>WMED01003844.1:0-12057 GCA_019650415.1 Pipa parva
CTAACTGTATATTAGTGAATATCACATCCCTTTCTATGTCTCCCTGTCCCTAGTTCATCCATTAACACAGTTATCCATTCCTATTGTACCCTGCAGAATCTATGGAGGTAATTCAGCAAAGAGCGAACTTACCCACTGATCCTTCGCATCAGCTCGCAGAGACTGTTACGCGCTCGCTGATATCCTGCACGTGGACATCAGCGAATGCTTTAAAGGGATTCCAGTCTCGGTGAGGCTCACGAGGCTCAACTCGAGTCACCTCGCGAGACTGGAATCACTTTTAAGTGTCCGCCTGCAGGACATCAGCGAGCGTGTAACACTCTCTGCGAGCTGATGCGAAGGATCGGTGTGTAAGTTTACTCTTTGCCGAATTACCCCCTATGAGCTCACAGATGACTGTTGCATTGTGTTAGTTCTGTGATTGCACTGAAAATTCTAATCAGCACAGTCGGTGTTAACCTGTGACATTGAATAGTTTCATTGATGCCTTATCAGTTGTGTTTGTGATTTGTATACAGAAAGTACAAACTATTTACATCCATTTGTTAACACTGCATAAACTTGTATTTCATGAATATTAATTCGAAGGGTTTAGTGTTCTTCTGTCTTCAAGAGCGAAAAGGTTAAACAGATAAACAGGGGTGATTTTCAACAGCATCGAGCAGGGTTACAGTTTTAAAAAGATCCATTTTTACCATTTATCCTACAGTTTTCTTTAGTAAAGTGGCCCAGTTTCAGATAGATTGGAAAATTAGTGCTGATATAAACATATATAATATCTAAAAATATATTTACTTTTATAAGTGATCTCTTGGTCATCAAATTCATGACAGAGTAACAGTCTATAAATAAAATAATTTTGTTATGTGGGATACAGAGGTCATACCAAGATTAGAAATGATATAGAACTATTGCAAAAGGCAATGTGCTTCCCAGTATACTGTGAATGTAGTTTCCCTTTAATACTCAGCACAGGATTATACAGTATAGTGCAGAGATATGATTCAGCAATGAACACGTCCTACTGTGCAGATATCCCACCATGAATGGGGGAAAGACATGGGAAATTACATTTCCTTTAGTTTAATTTCACTTATGTGTATGTACATTTTATTAAATAAAATTTCATAAAATCAAGTAATATAATTCACATTGACTTACACTTCAGAATATGTACTTATTCCTGACATTTATTTAGGTTAATACATTGGTATGATCTCTCTTTGACATTTCTCTAAAGGGTATATTACCATCCCAGAATATTTAACCCTATTTTATTTCTGACATGTCCATAAACAACACTGTGCTATTTGTGAATGACTAACAATATGTAGTTTTTATAAAATGAGTATATAAAAGTACTATTTTCTGACTATATGCACATTTTTTACTCTCAAGCCCTGTAGTTATAAGTACTCCTAGGGACTCAAAGGTGGCCTTGACCTTACTGGTGCCGTAGGCAACCCCCCACCCGGTCGCCCCTCGTCTGCGCTGCCCGCGACACCCTCCCTGCCCCGCGCCTCCCCCCCTTGCCCCGTGCAGCCCTCCCTTGCCCCGCGGCCCCCACTCACCTCCAACACCGCCATCCAGCCGCAGCTCAACTTTAGATCTCCCAATTGGCAGCCGCGGCTGTACTTCACATCTCCCGACAAGCAGCCTTGGCTGCAAATTGGGAGATTTAAAGTTGAGCCACGACTGCGCGTAACCTCTCCCAGCTGGCCGGCACTCTGTAAAAAAAAAAAAATGCTAGGGCGCGCCCCCCTGGGCATGCGGCGCCCCTAGCATTTGCCTATACTGCCTAATGGCAGAGCAGGCACTGTAGGAACTTCCAATGGCTTCATGCCCTGAAGGTTCTGCCATAACAGGAAGTGGCAATTCGGGGGGCTGAGCTTAATGATGCAAATTGTGTCAGGAGTGGTGCTGCACAATTTGAGAGCCAATTGGGCGGGTCTGGGGCCTAAAAGTGATACTACCTCTACTTATACTGTATTAAATATCAGAGTTTATCGACACAATTTGGAATTTTAGAGAGCACAGACTGTATATACTGTAACAATAAATGCATTTGAATAATTTTTTAATTTTTGGTGCTACTGTCCTTTTAAGACAAATCGATGAAGAATCCAGTTCTAATACCGGCAGAGCTAAGCACTATGTCTCTAAGGCCAGACCTGCAAATGGATGATTCGTACAAAATCTTTAATGGACATTTCATTACCAAATCACCTCCAAAATAAATGTGTTCCCTGCTGAGTTGCTCCATCCGAACCATTAATAATTGTCTATTATTATTGCGATACACTATACCTTAGAATGGATGATGCTCTGTACCGCAGCATAGCGTTCCATCACTCCCTCTACTGGCCTTGCGGTTATAGTTAATATATCTCAACTGGTTATAATTGGAGCATGTTCATGTAACAAATACCCATTACAGTCATTTCAATGACAAATTTCTGTCTAATGCCTATTTACCTTTATAGACAACTTGATTTCATAATATTTCATTTCAACATGAACAATGTTTGATGTAGTGCGAATCTCAACCTATCTTTTTTTTTTCGAAAGTCCTGTTATAATATTTTATATTATATGTGATCCAGGACCATCACTGGAGTAATCGTGTAATCTTTACTTCAGTCTTTTATCTTCTTCCTTAGTACATGCTGACAATATATCTAAATTATCATAAGAAAAGAAGGGGTCACCATCATTGCTGTTAGCCGGTATTGTCGCTGTTGAATAGTAAATTTGCAACAATAGCTTTTACATTCATTGCAATAGCAGACAATTCCTCGCTCATGTTGGTGGTAACATTTTTTTTAAGCTCTTTAAAGGACCAGTGACCAGAGATGCCAAAAAAAAATGTAAGAGCCTATTTGGATTGGCATGGCTGTTATGCAAATACACCAATTGTAAAAATGTTATCTTTCAACTTAAATTCATTAATTCTATTGATTTCTGTCTGTTCTTATCTTTACTGATCAAAGCCATGTTGTTAAACAGACCTCATCCAGTTCCATTGTTTTCTATGATGCTTTACATAAAGTATATCCAGGATGTGTGCCCTAAAGCCTAATTTTTAAAGTGAAATTGCTGAATATCTTACTTATTTTACACAGTTTAGAGCACATATTAAGAGCCTCAGTGACTAAAGTCTGAATAGACACATAGAGTGAATGTCTATTCTCCACTTTCCCCGTCTTTTCTAACTGAGCAAAGTCTGCAAAGTGGCGAATACACAACCAATTTGCGAACACAAGTTGTGAACTTACAGAGCTCTTTGCATCATTTTGTGTGTGTGTGTGTGTGTGTGTGTGTGTGCACAGGTACTTCTGCTATTGATTAAAATGTGGAGTGGTGCTAAGATGCGAATGTGACAAGGTGAACTGTTCCAAATTCACCTGTTTAACTTTGCAACTTCAGACTGGTCAACTGGGGGGTTGATGGCAGAACTAGTGTTGCGTATGGCAACTAGTTATTCAAAAGTGACAATGGCGACTGTGACTAAATGACAACATGACCTAGGGACAAAGTGACATAGAAATAGAATATTCACAGAATACAATTAGTGGGACACTGTGAGACTGACATTAATGCCCTTCACTTGTCAAATCACCTCATTTCACATGACTTCTCATCCTACTTCTATCTGACTGATTACACCACACTACGAATGTGACATTGTTCACTGTGGTCCGCCTGTTCAACAAGTGTATTCTCCACTTAGTCAATAGTGAGAAGTGAATTTGCATCTCTTTTGGCGATGTGACTCGAATTGTAGTGAAGTGAATTCAACAGTTGAATTCGCACTTTAGACAATGAAGGTGTTAAAGTGGCACAAAAATACATATCTAGCATAATGCCCTGAACAATGTGAGAATTCTTTACGTCACAGAAAATGCCGAGCTTTGCTGAATAGATAAAGTAATGCAGCTAGTGGACAATTCATGCTTCAAATTGAAATATGTCATTTTAGTTACCTCTAGAGGGTTATGGCTGTCAGTGTGCACAGATGTCCTTGTGTCTCCTATTCAAATATTACATTTCAATTAACGAAACAGCAAAATGAAGATGTGTAACGAAAGTCTGGTACGTTTTGTCTATGTAATCAATTTGCTTCCCCATCTCGCAATTTATCTTAATACCAGCTCTAGTTAATTAAAAGAAACATGGAACCTGGGTGTATGTCCTTTTAATGGTTATGAACGATAACCAAATATTACAAATGACTAACTAATTGTACATCTCTTTACTTGTTACATGCCTATTAAAGTATACAGTAAGCCATAGACAGGCTAAGAATCAGCTAACAGTGCTTTTGTGGAAGTGATTGATTAGGTAACAGAATGGCCATGATCTCATTGAGTGAGGCAGGTTCTATGATGTCAGAAAGAAGAGAGAGACTCATTTTTCATGTTTGTTTATTGATTCTGAAGGCAGTTGAAGCCTATGAGTAATATATACTAGAAACCATTAAATGTGAACTGTAGTTTAAAAACACATTATACTCACCAAAAATGGATATTAATAATCAACTACTGGTTTGTTTAGCCTTTCCTCACTGAATGAAAGAAAGGCACTCCCATGTGTAAGATGCATTTCATTAGAAAAGATGTATACAACCTATGCTGTATGGAGCTGAATTAGCTTGAATACTGCTTGTAGCATTCTGGGAAATGATACATGTGACTGCACTTTGCCCATCGACATTCAAGGTAAGTAGATATATGGGGTCACTGACTAAAGTCTGAATTCTGACGTAAAGGTGTGAATTCACAATTTCCCCACATTCAGGTATTCAGCAAACTCTGCAACGTGGCGAATTCGCCAGCTAACGACAGTCATACACTACACAATAGACGGCTACTGATGCGGTTGCTAATTCACTACGGGAATACTGTCATGGGTGTCAATTTACTATGGGAATACAGACGCAGTCGCAAATTCACTTTCTGAATCCTTTGTTTAGTCAAAAAACAGTAGAGATTCGGGGGGGGTGGGGGGGGGGGGGGGGGGGGGGGGGGGGGGGGGGGGGGGGTAGCCACCCAAAGTGATGAGAATTCATTTCCACAGTGGAATCCCCACTTTAGTCAATAACCCCCACAGTGGGTTGTTAGGGTTAAAATGAGACCCTTTTAGCCCTGTTGATATATATGTTTCCAGCTTGAGTAATGGTAGATTGTGCAATTATTTCATTCACGCCAGGTGAACAATCAGAAATGTAATATAATATTTAATTATCAGTAATATATAGATTTTAATAGGGTTAGATTGTGATGTGAGAAGAGGAATGCAAGCAGCGATACTGGTTCACTGATTCATTTTCAATACTATATAAGTCACTGAACGAAGTAATACCCCATGATAAATATAGGTTATTATGATAAATGGAGCATGATGTTTTAATGAATCTGTCCCTTACATAAGCTATAGCAATGGTTCCGCAATGAGTAATTATCTTACTGATGCAGAAAATTCTGCCCTTTATAAAAGTCAACCCCTTGCTTCACTGGCTGTAGGGGAATGCGTATAATCACACAATACATTGCTTTACATACCCAGCTGGGTTGCAGCATAACCTCTAAGTTTGGGTTATTTGTTTGCATGTATATATATATAAGTCTAACCTAGGTGACCTCCAACAGAAAGAGCCTGATGATGGGTATATCTATCTCTATCTATCTATCTATCTATCTATCTATCTATCTATCTATCTATCTATCCAATCTATCTTATTCATCCTTTGCAATAACCTATGCAGAGAATTTATTAGGAAACTGTGCTTCTAAAGGAGGCCTAAAGCAAAATAATAAAAAGCAGTGTTAAAATACTTACCTTATACAGAGCCGATTGATTACAGTCACAGCATGAGCTGTGCTGTAATTAGCCGGCAGCCAATGCTTGATTCACAATGCTGGCTGACTGAGAAGCCAGTGCCGAAGCTCCTCCCAATTTGCTTCACCGGCCTCACACATCATCACTCTTATTGCGGGGAGCTTTTTCATTGGCCCCTGCAAGGAATGAGATGATGTTTAAGGCATTTATCACCGACGGTGAAACAAGTCAGGAGGATCTGCGGCACTGGCTTCTCAGTCAGCCAGTGCTGTGAAGAATCATCGGGTGCCGGCTAATTACAGCACAGCTCAAGCTGAGACTGTAATGAATCAGCTCTATATAAGGTAAGTATTTTAACACTTCTTTTTAATTTTTTTGCTTTAGTTCTTCTTTAATTGTTTCTCTGCATTTTAAATCATTCACAGCTGGAAAAGTTTTTTTTTCACCCACACACACAGCAGGAATGTTGATTTTGTGCTTTTGGTAGAAGGGGTGCGATGAACACCAGGAAACACTTATAAACACAAAAAAAAGCATCTTTTTTGCGCTGGTAAAATACATCACCTTTTTCCCTCCATAATTCACTACTTTGCACAACATTCTAACATATGTTGCATTTAGTGAATCAGCATTCCCTCTCATAATTCACATAATTTTGCTGGACCCATTAATGAGTTAGTGCTAAAAAATGCTTGCAGCTGCATCGTGGTCATCTTATTCTTCCTGCAAGCTAAGAATGTAACATTTAATGGCAGCCATATTGTTCCAGCCGTTTTAGCTTTAATATCTAGACTGCACAAGAGAAAATTGTCCACGACAAGAAGCAAATGCCAGCGTATGCTGCAGCTTTCTCTGAATAAATATGACTAATGCAATTTAATCTATGTTTTCATATTTTTCCTGCTTGTAGCCAAGCCCTGGCACATCGTGATATCGTTTTCCATGCCTGGCTCACAGCATTATGGTATTTATAATGTGTTTTTCCAGGTGGCAGTCAGCCTTATGTCTCCCATGGGTGCTGTTAACTTAGCTCTGAACAGGAAAACAGCTAAACAAATGCAGAGTAGCGACGTATTCTATCTGCATTGGTAGTGTAAACAGTAAAACAAACAGAGAACATCTTATAGTCACTACAAAACAGATTTCATACTAATACTGCCTCACTGCCTGTCAAAAGGTATAGTAGCAAGCATTGGCATTAGTTTTGCCAAAACAATTTTTTACTAATATATAATTAATATTTTGTTCTTTTCGTTCTCTCATTATTACCTAATTATATGCATCCTACTATTATCCCCTTGTGCAGAAATTTTTACCCAAGGCAGAGTTATTGTGACAGATCGTTATCTTGTTGCGCTTTGGAGTAAACGCAAATTGTTCAGTTTTCTTTTCAATCGAGTTTTGTGTTTATAGCCTTTAAAAAGATACAGGGCCTCATTGATTAAAGGGCAAGTAGTTGCATATAGCTCTGAATTTACATCTATTCACCATCCACTTACCCATGTTTGCTTACTGAGCAAACTCTGTGGTATGTGACCAATTCTACGATCTACGATAGCCGTGATCGTACGGAGCTCTTCGTATCACTTTGCATGAGCGTGACTAAGTGGAGGAGTGTGTCGATGGAGTGAATGTGACTAGGTGTACTGCTCCGAATTCACCTGTTTGACTTCACCACTTCAGATTGGGGAATTAGGTGGATGATTGCAGGACTCCGCTTTCTACTTCTATATTGACTGACTATGCCAGACAACGCATCCAGCAGCGATTGCTGCTGTCTACTTGTGTGAAAAGACTAGTCACTGCTTAGTCAATAGTGAATTTATGGCTATTTTAGAGATGCGACTCAAACTATAGTGAGGTGAATTTCGACAGGTAAATTCAACCTTTAATCATTGAGGCCCACAATGTTATCAGAGCCCAGGGCTAGGTAGATGGGAGGAGCTACATCCAGAGTGATGGAAGGACCTAGATAAAGGCCCGGTAACATTAAAAAAATGAATTTGGATTTGCACGACAGTTATTTAAATGCAGCACTTGGAAACCTATAATTTTTGAAGTTGAAATCATTTTGCATTTTATTGCTTTCTTTCTGTTTTTATCTTTATTGATGTCGGCCATGTTGTTTAACAGTCCTCACCGAAACTAGCTAAATATTACACTTTCTAAGAACAATGTAGAATTTTTGGAAGCACAGATTAAATATATAGTAACTACAAAATGCATGTGAGGCATTTTCAATTTTTTTTTAGTGTTGCTGTTTAGTGTACCCTGTTTTAGTAACACTGGTGAGGTCCTTTTCATTTATATTATTATAGTCCATGATTCTCTTAATACTCAGCTTTGAAGTAAAAATAAAATGATCTGTTGAAGCCCAGAGACAGGTCAAAAACTGTGCAAAATTGTAATGATACGACTTTTTCCAGTTTAGATAAATCTGTCATTTCTAGCTAATTGTCAATGCCAATAACAACCCCTGGGACATATTTACGCATTTGTGGGGGGGTTTTGCCCTTTTTTCACCCATCTTTGACATTTTCACCCATTTTTCGTCGCTATCAAAATTTACTAAGTGCGAAGTGAGGTGGGGAGTCCTCAGGACATCAGCGTGCAGGACATCAGCGAGCGCATATCAGTCTGTGGCAAGTGAGCTGAAGGATTCGGAGCTCACTTCGCACAATGCTGAATTCCCCCCTTAGCCTCGCAATCAGTTTTAGTTAATATTTACCAGACTACATTACTTTACACATAATGTGTTTTGTTTTTTTTGTTTTATTTTTTTTATTTTATTTCCATTCAACACCACAGGCGGTTAGAAAGTGGAATTCAGTGACCCATATTATGTTTTGGAATTTCACTGGTTCCTGAATCCAAACTAGCATGTTTGTGGTTTGTGGTAGGAAAGTACTTAGTTTCGTGTCCAGTAACAGCGCCTGGAGCATACGTTAGTGTTTAAATGTAATTAGCTGGTAGAAAATGGCTCAGATGCCTTGGATTGCTCCTCTTTACAAACACAATTTGAGAATTTAAGAGATTCTTCCACTGAGTACAGTCGCACCTATGTTATTTGTGAAAACTTATTACAGAGATTGATGACTTTGAAATGAATTTTCCGCGTGTTGTTGAGGGTGCTTATCGAAGATTGTCTGCAGTTTTTTCATTTTTTGCAGTTTTCAAATGATGTCACTTTATTTTAGAACCTTTCTTGTTTAATGTAATCTTATGATTCTTAGGGGGTATCTAATCTAGCAACCAGCTGCTGAGATAACTACAGACTGGATGAGTGGTAGTATATTGTATATTGTATTTATTCATATAGCTTTGACATGTTACGCAGCACTTTACAGAGATTCATCATTCACTTCAGTCCCTGGCCTGTGGAGCTTACAATCAACTTCCCTATTCAGTTACACACTGAGGGGGTTATTGACTAAAGTCTGAATTTGTTGTATAAAGGTGATAAGGTATGAATTTGACGCTTCCCCATATTCGGGTATTCAGGAACCACGGAGGTAACCCATGCAAGTGCTTCTTACAGTATTTATTTTGTTGCTATGATTATTCTGCAAAATAGGTTTAGTCTAAACTTATCATTTCGCCACCACATTGTACTCAATTCTAGGCTGGCAATAAATAGAAAGTACTTTTTTAACAGGCTTTAGTTTCCCCTTTAAAAAGAAACCAGAATAAATTATAAACATTTATTGACGGTGGACTTTAATTACTTGCTGTGGTCATTTTACCCCCTGTGCTAACAATGTGTTGAGGTTTTAATAAACAGTAAAGAAAATTGGAAACAGAGTACAATGGACAAATTAAGAAAAGAAAATACAGTGGGCATAAAATACAGGCTTGCAATATCACTGCTGGTTCTCAGATCTGTTAGTAATTAAGGGATCAGTAAGACCAGAGAATTGCTATTTGAGTTGGCGTGCCAGTTACTCCTATGCAGTAAAAATGCCAGCTTTGAAGTTGAATTCCTGATTTTTATTGGTCGGTGTTGTCGCTGTATAATATTTCCATATCTTTCATTTAGTGCTAACAATCTACAAAGTTGTTAAGCGACACATCGATGGGGGAAACAGACTGAAAAACAGCTTCTACCCCACAGCAATCAGGACAATAAACTCAAAGCATTAACAACACTGTGAAATACTTATTTATGTCAACACTTCATCGTATAATGCCCAAGGTGTATTTAAATGGACAATATACAATTTCATAGTGCTATTACTATTATTTTATAGTCAATGTGCAATATTCAAGGTAATGGTGCTATATCTTACACCCACTATGCAATATGCTATGTCTAAGGTGCTGTATTCTTAGGTTCTAGGTTCACGGACCTTCAATATCCATTGTGCAATATTCAATGTTCATGCTATCTCGTTGCACTTGTTGTAATGACAATAAAGATGATTGATTGATTGGATATCTATCAAAGTTGGAAAAAAAAATTGACGATTTTATCATTCGCTGTTTTTTTTTTGTTGATGTATTTTCAGCGTTCATTTTTATTCGCTGCATTTTTGATTTCATCAAAAATTTACAGCGCCGGGAAAAAAAGAACGATGTCGCAAAATTGACGCTATGTTAAAACAAATCACTGGTGTTCATCGAGAACCTTGTGACAAATTTTGTCATCGAAAATTGTTCACCAGATTAAGGGTGGGCGAAAACCCATTATTTTCTATGGAGATGATTGTAGTGAAAGTTCTTTTAAGTCTTAGGGGCACATTTGCTAAAGTTGAACATGTTTTTCAGCTAGTAAATGCAGGAGAAACAGTTTATATTTAACGATATCGCTGTTTTCTCCTATTTACTAAACTGGTCAAAAACCATTTTATTCCCCAAAAAGAATTCTCCACCCTCAGGCTGGCGTAAACCCATTATTGCCTATGGAGTTGGCCGATATCGAAATTCACTAGGCCCTTTCAACCTTTTTTTACTGATACAACAATTCGCATGGTGGTGGGTGGTGAAAATCCATTATTCCCTATGGAGGTGGAGGTACTCATTTTTTTCGAAGTCCCTGGTGCAAAATACGTTAAAAGATGCTCCATTCAAAGCAATGTCAATTTTAGCAGTATTAATGTATGGATATTTATTGATCATTATCAATATAGATAAATTTTTTTTCAACCTTACATAAATTAGAGGAAAACGGGGAAAAATGGTGGAAAAGGGGCAAAAACAGGTGAAAACAGCGAAAGATCTTAGTAAATATCCCTATTATTAACTTTTCATGTTGAAAAAGTTGCTGAAATTGATGTTGGTCGAAAATGAAAAATCGCACCATTGAAATCAATGGAAAATGCATTTTCTTTTACGCGGCGACAACTTTCGATGCTTTGCGGTCAATTTTGATGCCTGCCCTATGTAAATTTGCCTGAATCGAAAATACGGTAAATAAAAATGAACGCAGAAAATGGAAGAAAAAGCATGCAAATAGTTTCCAATTGCAGCAAATAGGTCAAAAAGACCTGGATAAGTCTTTCCCGTCCTATTTAAAAGTCTTTATTTTTTTATATTAATAATAATAAAATGATTCCAGGTAACTCCACCTTCTGAACCACATTAACGGTTATCTTTCCATCCATTAGTCAGGAGAGGAGTAACATTCTAAATGGAACTTTGTGCAACAATCAGAACACGCCTTGGGTAATGTTACGCTCAGATTTAATATATTTCCCATTCCCTGCCTTATTATTCCAACACCAATCATGATAGCGCTTTGACTCCACTGAAAGAGAGGGACCGTTAACTAAGTCATTATTCCTGTCCAATATTGTTCTGTCTATTTAATATTTAGATTTGGTAATTGTGTATATTTATTTTTCTAGTTTATCTATTATCCCCTGCAGGTTATGACACAGCTGCACTTTAAATAAGATATCCCTCAAAGAGACATCCAATCAACTCAATTTCTGCTACAAGCAGAAGCGTCGGGTGCTTCTGGGAAAGCCTGTGTTATTTTGTGACCAAAATGTTCCTTTTCAATGCGGTTGATGCCAGGAAAGAAACGGGATTAAAGCTCTGGGCAGGACAAGATTCTGTGCTGGGGGTTAAAGGAACACAGTAGCGCCAATAAAAGAAAAAAAAAATCACTGTTGATTTGGATGTCATTTATTCCTACACTGTACTGGTAAAAATGGTATATTTGAAGTTGAATTCCTAATTTGGTTTATTTCCGCTTTATTTCTATTCCTTGTGGCTGTA
>WMED01003845.1:437-21573 GCA_019650415.1 Pipa parva
TTTCTTTTATCTAGCCCTGCCTCCTGCTCTGTTTAAATCTGATTTTCATTGTTTTCCGTTCAAGCACTGTCATCCTCTACACTTCCTGTTTCCCTTTCAGAATCACTGATGTGAGCAAGCGTGGAAGCAGAATTCTGACCTAATTCTTCCGTCATTGCTCACATCAGTGATTTTGAAGAGGAAGTGAAGAGGGCCGCATCGTTGGAGTAGAAGAAAAGAAAATCAGCATTACACAGAACAGAAGACAGTGCTAGAGAAAGAAAAACCATTAGTGTTTATAAACCTCCTTAAAGGAGAACTATTGTTAGAAACAAAACTTACCTGATCGTTTTAGCAGCAGTACACAAGGCATTCTGCTGCTCGATCAGCATTCATCTCACAATCCACAGCCCTGGATCGTGAGATTAAAACTGCCAGCTGCAGCTCTCTTCTGCCCCCTGTATGCGAGGTGTAATGTCACAAAGTACCCACCCCCCTGGCTCAGTTCCCAAACTGGCCATAAAGGGAATGCTCAGATTGTTTTTTTTTCTTTCTGCGCATGTGCTTTGTGGAAATTTTGGTGAAACAAGTCAGGGGGCAGGTACTCTGTGGTGTCACATGGGCAGAAGAGAGCTGCAGTCTCAGTTTTCATCTCACAATCCTGGGTTGTGGATTGTGGGATGAATGCTGATTGAGCAGTGCACCGAGTGTACTGCTGCTAAAACAATCAGGTAAGTTTTGTTTCTAACAATAGTTTTCCTTTAATAATCACCCCTAGACAATCCAAGACTTTAGTTCTTCTTTAAGTTCCATAAAGTAATTAAGAGTAGACTCCAGTGGAAATAATTCTAAGTTCCCATTCATTTTCAGGTAACAAGGCTTTCTTGTGTAAGTCTTTTATAAGTTCAACTACTGTGATTTTCTGTTTTATACCTTGGGGATGCATCCAGATAAAATTATTACGATCTACAAATTGTATCAAGTTATTTGGTAGACTGAATTATACGTAAATGCCATCTAGAGCAAGATCTGGCCCCTAGGCCTCTTTCATATACATTTTTATTTTTTAGAAACATTTATATTATTGGATAATATTATTACTCATCATAGCATCTAAAGCTTAGTAGCCATGGGATATTACTGCTTCGGTTAGTTGGGAGTTAAGGAGGAAAAATGTACCAACATACTCTACTAAAAATAAAAATCTAGAAATATTTAGTGTGCAGAGCTGAGCTGTCATCCTTTAAAAACATACAAAGATTTAAAGGGTTTTTCATTTCACAGATCAAAGTCATATGAAACAAGGAGACTAAGAAAACAGTGTGAAACAATAGAGTTTATGAAATATCAATCAGTGTGGTTCAGTTGATAGTCTAAGGAAAGTACAAAGAGACACAACTTCCTGGATGGTATAAATCAGCACATCCTCCACTTTCATTCTCATAGAAAGCCTCCATCTGTGAGCTTCCTGGAGAATCTTTCCTTGCAATGGTCAGGAAGTTCCTCCCTTCCCCCCAACCACCTCCTCAACAAATGCTTCATCAGGCAAACTCAATCTGCCATTCTTCCTTTGACTACTGTCAAGTATGCCCACCCTCACCCACAAAGTTGCTGTTGCACTACAACTTTTAAAATGATACATAAGGGCTCCTGGACTTTGCAGTGATATCGCTAAATGAACATGAAGAAAAACCCAGAAACAATAGTGGCAAATGACCAGCCAACATTTTGATGGAAAACAGAAAAAAGTTTTACGTTTCTTAACTGATTTGTCATACTACTGTGTTATGTCACACCTGCAGTCTTCCAGTAGTGAACTGCGGTATCCCAACCAGCTCATTTTTTCAGCAAGATATAAAAAGGCCATCTAGATATGATCACATACACTCTCAAACTACATCCCTTAGATTCCGCAGACATGTAGAATATTAAGGGCGAAATTTATTAAAGTCGGAAAAGCCATTTGCGCTTTTTCAAATTTAATAACTCGGGAGAACGCTTTGAAGTTTCTCCCAGTAAGTATCGCGAGATTTGCATCGTGTGATACTTGCTGTGAGAACCTTTTTTTTTTATTGGATATATACATGGAAAGGTAGCTATGTTGTATGGTTACTTTTCCTTGGATATGTTTAATTTTAAAAAAGTTTGTCACGGTAAGTATCACATGATGCAAATCTCGCGATACTTACTGGGAGAAACTTCAAAGCGTTCTCCCGATTAATAAATAGGGAGATAAATAAATTTCGCCCTAAGTGTGAAATAAGTGCATCTAGCTTTTATCTATTCATTGTTTATTGGCTTTTACTAATATGTTACAAACTCTACTTGAAGATATCACCTGGCCCTAGAGAGTCATTGTTTTTCTTTAACCAACAATCCCTTCCCAAGGCAATCGTTCACTCTTTAGTTGTGTATAATAATCCCCTTACAGCTTTGAGAGTTGGGCTTCCTAAAAGGCATTGGGTAAAATATGGCTGCTATCATCTTGCTCTGCCAAAAACACAATAAAACCTGTTTTAAATGATGGAACCAAACAGTCTAACCCACTACTTCCACTTTTTTGTTTTGTATAGACGCAAGCTGAAGATTGTGAGGGAGCAGTCAGCACTGAAAGGGACAAAATGTCCGATGGCAGGAATCCCTGATATAGAGGCAGTACCATAAACGTATAGCCATATACTGATATGCTTGTTTTTTCTTCAATTGCAATGACTATATTGCAAAATTGGTAAGCCTAAATCTGTCATTTTAACACCTGTTGTATTTAATACTAGGCGGTCATTAATGGAAGGCTCTAAGCTTTAATGTCCCTTTAAACGGCTATTTCTGTTTCAGAGAAGTGAAATTGGAAGCGACGCATTCTCACATGTAGAAAACTCACCTCATAAGAGTTCTTGTTCATTTTGTATTTGTCTGTGTGATGAAACTGGCTCTTGTGGCAAATGTTGTCATTGATGTCTGGTTTCTGGAATGAAATGAGAAGACATTTTAATTACAGAGTGTGGAAGATAAACCCTGACTGCCTAATTGCTTCCAGATACATTCATCCTTTAAAGCAACTTCCCAGCCCCCACACATACCATTCAAACTCTACATTTTATATTCTATCTGTATACAGATGGCTGGACATGGGGAAACCTACCCGCATGCTTAGTAAGTAGTGCTCCAACTTCCTGTTTAGCAGGAAGTAGACCGCTAGTGTATGGCAAGCACGATTGGACAGTATTACATTAATCACATCGCTGTGTTTATAACCAAGCTTCTCGGACATATGGAGTACCACACTTTGGCTAAGATCTTCCAGGTGAATCCTAAACATGGAGAACAAAAAGAGGAGATAATTCATACACAGGAAAAAAAAATGCATCTTCTTAAATGTCACTAAAAAGGTTAAAAAAAAAATGTAAAATATGCAAAGCGGTCACCTTACACATATGTAAAACAACTGATTTTTGAAAGCTTTGGAAAAATCTAAATTCTTCAAATTAAAGACAAAACGAATTGGTCAGTTTCGTATCAGAATGATGAGCTCCGCCCCTCCTCAACCGATGCATTTGCCCTTTAATTTGGAGCAACGTTCTGCTTTGTGTTCTCGTGTTTCGGAATTATAGTATCCAGTTTTTTATGTAATTAGTGCAGGAATGTTAAACCAGGGCTGTAAGGGGACACTGGGAATTGTAGCTAAGCATCTGCTTTAGAGATGCATTGGACATCCCTGCACTAATTTCATACAACCGAGGAGAGGCTGCTTATCATACCATTTGTATTGTAACTTGGCTTCATTCAGAGTAAATGTTTATGTATGAGATTCCTCATACACAAGGAATGTCTGAAGCAAAACCTTAGTGTTTCTATTCCTTACTAGACATTGATGGGGTTGGCTGACAATTTGAAGTCTGTTTATAACAAGCACTTTTTAATTGGTGCCTTCGAATTTGCACATGAAATATAACAAGATGGCCTAAATGTCATACTTCACAATGAGACAAAAGCAGACTAGAACTATATCAATATTAATTTGCTTGATGCACTAATTGTTAGAATGGGCAGATTAGGCAGATACAAGGCAGATACATCCTGTCCAGTGATACCATGCCCTTAATTTTATCCTGCTTGGACTATATTACATTGTAATTATATTTACTGTACCTTGAAGCTAGGTTCACACTGGCGTATATACGGCGCACATAAAAACAAAAAGAGCCACGCTGTGTAAACCTATGGGACATACCTTGTTCCGGCCACACTAGCATATGACGCGAACTACACATCACACTATGCCAGTATGTACAATAGAAATGCGCGTCTAGAAAATACATTACACTGAAATATGCCGGCATATTTTCTAGACGTGAGTTTCAGAATACGCAGCGCATATACAGTATACGCATTGGCCTAATCTCACCCTGGCTGGGTCCACAAAAGAGTATTTTAACTGGGAACATACAGCGCTAACATAGTCTCATTTATTTAAAAGGACAGAAACACCAAAAAATGAAAAGGCTTCAAATGCATTTATAGTTACTATTTATTCAATCTGTGCTTCCATAAATGATATATTGTGACTTTAAACTAAGATACATCGCTTTCAAAACCAAGGTTTAGATCACACTTCCTATATACGGCTTATGTAAACTACCATAGAAGACAATGAGCCTTAGGTTAGCCTAAGCGCTGTTAAGTCTGCCTCGGTGCAGTAAAATGACAACACAGTTCAAACTGTGACCTGCAATGGTTCAATTTAATTTAAGGTATTTTTTTAATATGCCTTTTTTTTAACCTTTATTTCTCTATTTTTAGCAACCCTTCCAGACAGTACTCTGTGACATGGGTCACATTTTCTAGTATATAGTAAATAAATTTTTTTTTATTTACAGTGACAATTAGATGAGCCACAATTTGTATTGTCTTTGCTGTTCCTTTTAGGCTAACTTAATTCCTCTTCAAAGTTTGCAAACCTAATTGGCTATTACCACTGTCCGAAAGTGTCTGCTGAAAACGTGAATAATTTTAGTGGATTGCAGCAAAACACTTACAGGGACGTTCGTCATTGTTGATAATAGTATTTCGCATGATTAATCACTGGTTTAAAAGAACATCAGTGATTCTTTTTCCTACAGAGAACAAAACCCTTCAAAGTGTTACTGTTTCAGTTTATGTGTAATATATGGAAACGGACCTATGCAATACTAGTCCAAACATCTGCGCCACCCACTGTTATAAATGTCTGGAAAGGGTGTAACCTGAGACTATGCACAACATTTTTAAACTGGGAAGAGCCCGATTTCACTTTTTCGAGTTTATTCCCACGAGATCTCAGAAGTTTCTCGCTGTAAATATGGCAAGATTTGTTCGATCGATATTTACAGACAGAAACTTTCAATCGACTTTTTCGATCTCTATTTTTCAATAAAAAGGTAGCCATACTACTAATGTAAAGTATGGCTACTTTTCCATTGAAAAATTAAATTGAAAAACTCAATCGAAAAGGTTCAGGGCGGTTATTCACTAAAGTGCGAATTAGACTTGTCGAATTCTCAAACAGCGGATTCCCATAGCATATCTGCGACTGTGAAAATTTCCCCATTGCAAACAATGCGACAACTTCTAAAGATGCGACTGTGACAATTTTTCATAATAAAGTTGGGACTGCGACAATATTCTCATTATAAAGACGTGACTATCTTTAGCTGGCAAATTCACACCTACACGCAACAATTCGGACTTTAATGAATCACCCCATCAGTCGGTAAATATCGATCGATTTTTAGCGCACAAACAGCCGAGATGCTTTCGGGATAAACTCGGAAAAGCGAAATCGGGCTTTTCCCAATTTAATACATTTCACCCATGGGTTTATCTGAAGACCAAACCAGCCAGTTGTTGGTTATGGTTCGGCAAAAAATAGTCAAAATATGGATATTAAAAAATACAGTAAATGACATGGCAGACACGATTGTCCAAAAAGAAAATCCTGATACAACAAGCACCTTTCACTAAACTATTTACCTGTTTGGGTATGTGTGAAGTCCTTTCCCATGGTAATTATCATTAAGCCAGCGGTTTGCCAGTGCTTGCTGGATGTTGGGTCGCTTAACAGGATCGGGTTCCAGTAAAGATCGCAGAAAATGTACGGCAGCTAAGAAATAAGGGAAACTCTTTAGATTAGCAAAAGCGTGACTATATACTTGAGATGGGTAATAAAAAAAGGCAATATATTCTCAGGTCATATTTTTTGCTCTCTATCCTGTTAACTGAATGCAGCTGGTCACAACTACCAGAGACAAATACAGATAATAAATACCTCTGCATTTATAGCTAATGCGTAACTACAAATTTCAGTATACCAGCCATTTCAACTTCAACTTTTTCTTGGTCTCCCACCTCTAATGATATGCTATACTGATGAAGTGTTAGTTTAGGGGGTGTCTAGTTCTCTTTAACTCATACTAAAATACTGATGCTTACATGAGCAATCAACAAAGCTAAGACGCATTCATGTAAATGCTCGTTTGCCCCCCCCCAAAAAAATGTTCGGTCATTTTAGGCATGAGCTATAGCCGACATTAAATTTCTCAAATATTTCAAATTGCATTTGTTTAGTTTTAAAAATGCGCATTAGTCAGCCATGAATCACAGCTAAAATGAGGTCATAAGAGTGCCATAATGTTAAAGAAGGAATTCTGTTTGTCTGGGAGGGCTTCCAATGAAGCAGCGATGTATAAACACAGAAATGGCCAGAAATCTCTCGCTTTGCAAACCAGTTCTACCAGAGCTGTATCAATTAGCACAGAGAATGAAGGCCTTGTAATAGCCCTGCGCTACAGAGCTGACCAACGGAGCGTACAGAGAATAATAATAATCATTCTGGATTGTGGAGTTGCATGTGATATCTTCAGCTGGTAGCATATGAACGGAGGGCAGAACTACTTACCAGGAGAGATATGGGTGGGTAGAGGATTCATATCTTTGTCCACCATTTTCTGGTACAAAGCTCTTAGGCTAAAAGGCTCTACAGTAAATGGCAGGGTGCCTGTCAACATCGCATACATGTTTACTCCACTAAAAGAAAACAAATGAATGCAAAGTTAGGTCTTTGTAGACAAATAGACCACTGCAAAATTCATACAGGCATAACTTGTTATGGTCTATTGCTCATGACAATATACAAAGCGCTCCCTTTGGTGGTTAGGAGTACACAGCTTGTGTCTTGACAAAACACCAGTTGTTGCCTAAGCCTAAGGAGGGACACAAATTAAGCAGAGCTGTGCTCAGTATTAGGAACTTTGTTTTAATGTACATTTCTTTAAACTTCAGTTTAAGCACACCTCCCATGCTGTCCGGGTGGGGGGTAGGAACAGCGCTTGGACGGGTGTTAGAGGCATCATTAGTGGTGTCACCAGTGTCCCACCCACTTTACTGTGATTGGCTGGGCAGGAATTTGGGGAAAAATTGAACTCTCCAGTGGAAATTCAGGACACTTGGGGGTATATGGTTTACGGCTTCATTTAATAATATTTCACTGCACTTTTAATGCAAGTTCATTTAAAAAATAAAAAAAAATCAAAAAGAAAATAACCATATAGAAGGCCCTATATACTACAGTTCACCTGACCAGTAAGTGATTTCATACATGCCCACATTTAAAGGGCACTTGTTGGAAGATACGGGTGTAATGAAACACCAGTAAAACAAGATTTTTTTTATTTAGATTGTCACGCCAGTAAGTCACACTCGGTGCTTGTAAACAACATTTTCTTTCGTATCTTCCGATTTTTGTTGTCATGTCCATGTTGATCCTTGGCGCACGGCTGCGACTGAAAAAAAAACTGCTCTTGTAAGATGTCAAATGCATATGACAAGGACGCTATTGCCCTGCAGCATTGGGTCCTGGGTTCCTTTCATCATAACAGAAAACTATGAATTCAATTAAAAAGGAATTGAAGTGCCAATTTGGACTACTTTAATTTTGGTCGCTTTGACCCTTCGATATAAGTGAACATTAACAAAAAGAAAAAAAAAAATCCAAAAAAGCTTAACTGTGATTCTACTGATAAATCTGACCATTATATATGGGAGTCATTGGTACTGCGTGTGGTTTCAGTTGTGATTGTGCTGGCTAAGCATGCTGGAAGCTGTATTCAGCGCCAGAGCTGGTATTCCTTGCTGTTCATATCCTTGCTTCACATCATTCTCTTTTTTTTTCCTCCCAAGCCAGCTGGTTTCTTAAGCAATAAAAAAGAAAAAACACAAAAAAAAACCTCAATTTAAAAAAAAAAAAAGCTACAAGTAATTGACTGAAGGAAGTTGCCATGGAAACCGTCGTTCTGCACACTGCGCTGGAGAAGTATCCATTTAAAACTACCAGATAGCCAATATTGTAACTGCTTTTATATTGTGAATGATGAGAAATGCAACACGAAGAATTTTATTCGATTTCTGTTTCATGTTTCCTATCGATTTGGTTTTCAGCTATGGTTCGCGGCATGCAGGGCTGTGGAGTCGGAGTCGGGGCCCATTTTGGTGGAGTCAGAGTCGTTATAAAATGGACCAACTCCGACTCCCAAAATATATAATAAATTGGTAGAGTTAGTTCATTGCAGTATATGCTGAATATATTTTCATAAGATTTTGGGAAAATAATGAAATGTCCTGTAAAGGTCTGTTCTATTCCTTATATAAGGATCTAGGCCAGGGATGACGAACCTATGGCACACGTGAACTTCGGGGTATGCGCTCCGTGGGTGACGTCACCTTTTTGACCACCCCTGATCTAGGCTCTTAATTGAAATGAATGTGTGCTGAACTTTACATGCTCAGTAGTGAAGCTCCTT
Organism: Pipa parva; assembly: GCA_019650415.1. Taxonomy (NCBI): domain Eukaryota; kingdom Metazoa; phylum Chordata; class Amphibia; order Anura; family Pipidae; genus Pipa; species Pipa parva. The sequence continues at coordinate 9,251 of WMED01003845.1, forward strand.
GCTACAGATCAGAGGAAAAGGCACTGGAAAATGGCTGCACTCATCACAGATCTGCTAGAGAAAACAGGATTAAAGAAGTTTGCTTGAAAACCGTTTTTTCCCCACTTACTGCTGCGTTTTGCATATTTGTAATTTATTAATTAATGTTTTTTGTGTTCTAATTTAGAACCCAAAAAACTTTAATAAATTGCAAATTTATAACCAATAAATATATTTTATGTTCTACCTAAATAGCTTGATTATTGTATTATAAGGATGATAAAAAGCTTAAATGAAATTATCTCTTAAACATGCGGCATGAATGAGGGAGTCGGGAGTCGGAGTTAGGGGAAATTGAGGAGTCGGGGCTTTAGCTTACCGACTCCACAGCCCTGGCGGCATGTGTGACTGGTACTAAGCAACCCCGCCCTCTAATCTTCTGGTAATAAGGCATGATAGGTGGTGAAATTAAAAGTTTACACCTGAATTTTCTGGACTCGTAATGGAAATATATATAGATATTCCATACAGCCACTACAATGGCAACGAGCTAAGGCAGGCAGAGCCAGCTCTGGCCCTATAGGCGCCCTGGGCGCCCCACCTCCCCGGCACCCCCCCGGGATGGACTTATGTCTTTATTCAGCCTTATAAACTATGTTACTAAAAATGATCCCATTTGGACTGATGTGGCAGTGATTTGAATACAGCAATACAAGTTATCTTTGAAGTTGAGTTTTACATCAGTAGAGTGTAGTTACGCCTTTGAGAAGAGTTACGTTTATTTACATTCCAGCCCCACAGAGTACATTATAGAGCAACTTCCACGATAGTGCCAATTCCATAACTTTACGACATTCTCGCTGGCACTAAGCCAACAGCCACTAATTAAACTGGTGCCCGCATATCACAAAGAAGGACTCTGTGACCTTTCGTTTTAAATGATCTAGAATCCAGTAATTCCTCTATTCAATCACTTTTTTTGAAACTTGCGTGTTTTTCATACAAAGAAAGAGTACTTGTCGTGCCAAAAATATGTCAGGTTTGAACAAGCAGACATGTCCATACTACTCCACAAACAGATGGGAGGATTTTCAGGGAAAAAAATATGAATCTGAACTCGCTGTGCACAGGGCACACGCCAGGTGTGTCAATGAGAATAGTGGGAACCTCACACCTGTATTTCATGTTACGAAGATTATTTAGACTGTAAGCTCTACGGGGCAGAGACCTCCAGCCTCTTGTGTCAACCACAACCCGGCACTTAAAATGAAGTATCCTTGTGATATTACATTTGTATTGCATAATGCACTTTTCCCATATCTGTATTATATTTGTATTACTGAATTGTACAGAGTTGTGTAAATTTGTGGTGCTTTATAAATAAAATTATACATGCATACATGAAGGAAGGGGAATTGGATGCATACCTGGAAACAGGGCTGATGATTCTTAGACTTATAAACCAATAAATTATATATTGAAAACAGTAAATTATTAGTCTGATGGATGGTCCTGAAGAACAGGTTAATAAATCCACCATGACGCAGCTGAAAAACACTACTGGTTGGGAAAACTGACCCAAAGGATATGCCAATTGTGTTAAATGACATTTAGAGTTAAATGCTGCATACCCTGTTTGGTCCAGGGAAGTATCTAGATATGGAGATATAACAGGTTTGGATGACGGTAAAGGATCAGTATTACCTAGAAAATAATAATTTCCATCTGGATTGGCATGGCAGCTATTCAAATACCACACTTGTAAGTAAAGAATTGTAGATTGCTTTCTGCTTGTTTTTATCTTTACTGATAGCAGCCATGTTGTTAAACAGACCTCATCCAAATCCATTGTTTTCTATGGTGGTTTGGATAATAATTATTCTTGAAGTATGCCCTAAAGCCCAATTTTTAAAAGCTAAATATCAAACTTTCCAGGCACAATTTAGAATTTTTGGAAGTACAGACTTGTCATTACAAATGCATTTGGCGTATTTTGCTTTATTGTTTTGGGGTGGAATCCTGGGGCCTGAGGTGGAATCATGGAAGGTGAGGATATCACTAGGTGCCTGTTTTATACCTAAATAATGTATCTACTTCCTTGAAGGCCTAGAATTTGCTTAGAAAACCCAGAGCCCATTTAGGAACTGGTGCACATATACTAGGACCTCTTGGTATACTCTGCATTACAAACAGCAAGATCAGGAGTAGAGAGACATGGAAGTATTCCATATATTATATGATGTAATAAGTGGAGAAATCAATGTCAATTCTAGATTTTATTTCATTGCTTAATCATTTGCAAAAACAGTGCAATAAACAGAAAAACTGTGAATAAACTAAATATTTGAGATGATATCCTGGCCATTTAATTCAGCAGGAACAGTCCTACATGATATTTATTTATAGAATAAAAAAACGTAAAAAAAATGTAAAAGAAAAAAAAAAAAGCAAAACGCCTCCTTTAAGGGGAAATAAAGAGAAAGTAAACACTGCTTATAAACAGGGTATACTTTCGTGCACGACTTATTTTTCTTGGAGCTTGTTGTAATTTTCCCTGACTACCTCATTTCCCAGTGGATTGTCAGATATGTGGGAGAAGTACATAAATCCAACTGTTATCCTGAAAGTGGAGCATAAATCTTTCATGCAAACCTTTTGTAAACATTTTAAAAGTGGCTTAACTGTACATAGCGGAAAGCTCCATTCTGCTGTACGCGCAGGGCGTAATGCAGAACAGGTTTGATAAAGAAATATAACGCTACTCACATAGACCACACATCCACTTTGGGGCCATATTTCTTTCTCGCCAAGAGTTCTGGTGCAGCATAGGCGGGACTCCCACACTGGGTGCTGAAAGGATCGCTGTATCCTAGAATGCCGGCGCAATTGCTCAATCCGAAATCTAGATATTTAATGTTAGAAACGTTAATATTCTCAGTCTGCTAGGGAAAAAAAAAATTAGAAACCTATCAAACATTTTTTTTAAATAGATAAATGTAGCTGACAGAAATGTTAGTATGAAAATAAAACCTATCTTTTGGGCCAAAAACCGATGTAATGTCTAGCAAACGATGGCAGTGTTAGAGGAGTTCATATCTGAAAATACTGTATAGCCTGTGTACATTGGAGAGAGTAAATGCTGGTGTGACTGCCTATCGCCTTGTGTTATTTTAAAACACTACCCTCACACAAAGGAATGAGCAAGGTGAGTCAGTTATATCAGGGACCCTACACCCTTGGGAATAGGTTAACGAAAGAATATAGTAACCAGATAATTCAGGGGATTTTTGACTTAAGTCCAAATTGTCACGTAAACGTGTGTATTCGCCAGCTAATGACGGTTGCATACTACACAATAGACAGCTAGTGCCGCGGTTGAAATTTTACTATGGGAATCCGCTGTTTAGTGAATAAGGAGTAGAGAATCTGGGCATAGCCAACCAAAGTGATAAGAATTCACATCCACAGTGGAATTTTCACTTTAGTCAATAACCCAACCTTAATGTTTAAAAAGAAACCTAGAGTGAGAATAATTCCAGTAGCTTTAGAGGAAAAACATATTTAAAAATGCCACTTTTTCTGTTGTATTGTGGAATTTCTGGCAGTACCCACTTAATCATGTGACTTAAGATGCGCCTTTGGTCTTTTGGAAATATATTATGTTTTGCGGAAATTGATTTTGGCCCAGTAAGAAAAATCCATTGCCTGAGCCTTAAAGTCACTAAAAGCAAGCTGTGCTCTTTCTGAAATATGGGAGCTACAGTTTCATATCAGTGTAGCAAAGAGCTTGGATTACAATTTTTAGATTTAAAATGAGCAATTCCTCGGCATAGACTTTGCCCCACCCTCCACTCCTTAATCCCACTATATCATAACAGACTTTATTGCTTTGTAAGAAATGCATTGGGTATATGTGTAGGGCAATGTCATGTCAAAAGATTTACTGTACTGTAGAAATACCCAAGTTCTTAAACCCTTTTCACTCTCTGCCCCTCACCTTTGGAATTCTTTACCCCTTTGTCTCCGCCAGGTACATTCCCTCTCCACCTTCAAAACCAAATTGAAGTCCTATCGGTCAGAGAACTAGCACTGATTCTTATCATTGATTTTATGTATAATTTTTATGTTTAATATCTGTATATATCTATTGTATTTATCTATTTATTCACTGTATTTATCTATATATATTTTGTTCTATTTATTTTTATTTATGGACCTATGACTCCACAGCTCTTATTGTCCTATCTGTGTAAGTCTTCCTCCCACTTAGATTGTAAGCTCCTTGGGGCAGGGACCTCCAACCTCTTGTGTCAATCACAACCTAGCACTTAATTTGATGTACCCTTGTGATATTGTACTTGTATTGTTTAATGCACTTTTCCCTTGTCTGTATTGTACTTGTATCGCTGAATTGTATAGCGCTGCGTTAATCTGTGGCGCTTTATAAATAAAATTATACATACATACAAGTATACAGATACGAACAGACAAGCTCATATCTGCTTCATCCAAATGGAATTTTTAATCAAATGGATGTGTTCCATTCTCTTATCTCATCCTTTAGGTACATGTTGGAATGGGTCAGTTGGAAACATGTTGAACTACTGACCTATGCAACTATGTGATAATCAAGTAGAATAATGACTCCCATGGGTAAAAACAGGAATAGCCAAGAGAGAGAGAGAAGGAGGAACCCTGTTAGACGGTGGCATGAATTCTCATCTAAGGCCCACGATGCTAATAGGGGAACTGATTAAATCATTTGCATACCGATGAGCTTGATGTTGTTGTTCTCATCCAGCAGCAGATTTTCAATCTTCAGGTCCCTGTGGGTAAGAAAACAATTACTGGTTGTACACAAGCATGGTAAGCCATGAAGATGCATTAGTTAATGAGTAGAAAATGACAAGCCATAAGTGGAACAGCCATTCGAGTCTGTTAACCCATTCACCATATTAAAAGGCTGTAAGCAGTGTACTCATTCTGTAAACCAGGGAGCTCCCTTCCCCCGGTCACATACCCAGATCTCTCAGCAATAAAGGTTCGATCAAATCGTGTCTGCCCTAATGAAACTCAATATACCAAGTAAACAATGTGACTTTTCGACATGGCAACATAAAGCTTCTCAAAAATAGGCAATAGCAGCGTAACACAAAAAAAACCCAAACACCAATTTTCCAACTTTTGAGCATTATAAATATCCCCTATTAATATGTGTTTTTATTTGCACTCAAAAATTCCATGTGCAGTAGATTCAATCATACAAAATTACACAATGATGCATTTCATTTCCAGCTCAGTTTTTAAATATCGAGGCCAGAATATCCAATGAAATGGTCACTGTGGCTTAGAAGACGCAACCATAAACAAATCTGTACGCGACGCGACCAAGTTCTGCCAAAGCATCGACTGCAGATGCGAAGCCCTGATCATCTTTAGGTTCGGAAACAAACTGTTCTTCGAAAAGTCTTCAGAAAAAACTGAATGTAGAGTAAAGGCTAAAACCAGAGTGGGAGCTGAGCATTCTGGGAACAACATATTTCCCACATGACTGCATTTAGCCTACAATCCCGCATGATACCTAATGGAAGGATGACACAGAACTAGATCAAAGCACCCTATTTTCTGAATTCGTTAGAATCCCCTAATTCCAATACTTAACTTGTCAAACTCTTAAACACATGCTTATTTTCATCAGCATTAAGAATGTGCTTTCAGGGTGACGTGTGGAACAATGCAGCACAGGGGCACATCCATGTTTTTTAGAAGCACAACACAGCTGCCTAACATGCTGACAGTAATTGGCCTTGAAAAGGATTCATTTGTCAAGTGGCATCAAGCGTGAATTTGCCTGTGGGCTGGAGCAGATCCCATGCTTTCTGTCATGGATGATTACATCGTTTATTTTCATTGTATTTCCACATGTAAAAGCATTGCTGCTTAATGAATATTATCTAATATATCATAATGAAGAGAGGCACATTCAAAGGAGAAGCAACATCTAGAATGGAAAAGAGTCCAAACAAACAATGTAGACATCTGTGCTTTCGGTGATCTGTGGAAGTATTCTAGAACCTGGGCCTCATAATATGTAGACTCACAGGGAAAAAAAGTTATGTTGCAGATGCTCTCCGGTGATCATTTTTCCTCCAAATTTATTGGCAAGGCCTAAAGAGAAGATTCAGTGAACTTTTACAGCTCGGTAAAAGCCCAGCAATGCAATCTACAATAAAGCCCACCCTGAAAAGTCACTGTCTTCTCCTATGAGCAGTTTATTTTAAGAGATCCATGGCGATATCATTATTGATATTGCACCAACATATTACAGAGCTCTATGACATCAGCCATTACCCCTAGCGGAGCTTACAATGTGACTTCCCTACCACAGACACACACAATGTCTTTGTGTCCCATAATTTCCTCAGAACAGCCTATTGCAGCGTAGATTTTATGAATCATGTCAGTTGCCTTTCTCGTCTCGTCATCAAAGCACCATTTTTGCCAGTACCTCAGTGTCTTTTGACTGAAGGGTACCTGGCATTTACAATAATGAGAAAGACAATGAAATGGTTTACTTTCTCCCTTCCATACATAATCAAAGCCTTCTTTTCCCAATCATTCTTACTAACAGATGGATTGACTGGATGAATTTTCATGGAAAAACACAAGTAAAAGACTGAGAAAACAAAGAAGTTCACTCAAAACCTACTGAACAAAGCTCTCTGCACTTGATATATTTCACTCTGAGGCATCATAAGAAATCCAGTGGCATTCCATAACGTTGCGTCAACAGAATATCATTTCAGACGGTCTCTTATCTATTATTTTATTCTATTAATAACAGCGTGTTCTTCACAAAAGAGCTCAGGTGAATTCTTGTCTGTCGTGACTCTTCCCCCCCCCCAATTTATTTTTAGCTTTCTTTCATGAAACAAATCCCAGAAGCCCATTGAAGGACAATTTTCACACAACTTCTGATTGTTACGCTTACAAAATGTATGACTCATTCATTAATGTGACTCTGCCTCAAGAAAGACGTATCATAGAACAGAAAAATAATCCTACTTGGGATCATAAAATTGCCCCGCATCCTTGTTTAATGGGTTTATTTTTCTGAATGGATCCTTACAATTTTATAGTAGGAATTTATTTAAAGAAAAAAAAGCGCAAAAATTGTGATGTTGATACAATAACTAGTAACTGTGTGCAGGTATCAGAGAGAGAGAAATAGTCTGTAAAAAAAATAAATACATATCAAAGCTAAGATATGTACTCTTTTCGCAAATGAAATATTTATTCTGAACTCAATACAGAATCTTCCTTTGGCACACACTCTTGTCAAGAGGTCAAGTAAGGGTCCAAGATATTTACTTTAGAATAAATACAGTATTTAGATGCAAGGTCATTAAAGGGCACTTTTATCAAGTCCTAAGGTCACCTTTAGTGGATTTTGAATACTCTGTTAGGGTTTCTTTAAAGTGCACCTGTCACCTCAAAACTAATACTAATTTGTCATCTTCCCTGTCAGCCCAATTTTTCTTTCCCGAGTCAGGTGGGCAGGGCTACATGTTGATCAACATTATAGCTCCTCCAATCAAATCCCTGCTAGATTGTTATTTAAGGAATCTGACTGGAGGAGCTATAATGTCAATAATTTAGCCACACCCACCCGACATTGACGCTGACAGGGAAGATGACAGAGAGAAACACTGTATGAAGGTAGATTTTTTAAAAATACATATATACTTACAAAAACGTTTATTTCATTAGTACAATCTGAATTAGTATTAAAGTTTTGAGGTGACAGGTGCACTTTAAGGAAAAGAATGCAATGTAAAACAAGGTGTTTTAATAAAAACTGAAACATTTCAGTAGCTATGGAAAGGGAAAGAACAGCACAATCCAGCAATGTCAACTACACATCTAAAAGATCAAGGGTTGGACTTATCGTAGAATAACACCTGTAGACCCATTAACTAAATATCACTGTTTACAAGGTTCCAGATTGTTCTAAATCTAGAATAATAAAAGCAAACTTAAAAATGCCTTCCCCAAACTCAAGTATCTATAATATGATAATCACCTGTGTACAACTCCAGCTCGATGCAGATGCTCAACAGCGAGGATTAGCTGCCTGATGTATTTACGTGCCTCATGCTCCTCAAGTCTTTTCCTCTCATATATCTTGTGCATCAGATTACCCCCAGAGCATAACTCCATAACCAAGTAGTAGCTGTTTTCAGTTTCTAAAATGTCAAGAAGCTGGGTAATGTTGGGATGTCGAATCATCTGCTGGATTTGACCCTCCCTTCGCAGGTTCTTGGTCACGTACGTGTCCTTCTTGGCTTTCTTCTTATCTATAACTTTGACAGCTACCTGTAACAAGACAAATCATGCAACTGAATTGGACTGATTAGAAAACTACTGGTTCACCTATGAGAAAACAATTATTTTGCACATTACGGACTTTACATGTCTGCGACTTAAGCCTAGCTAAGATATAAGTAGAAAAATCTGGCTTATGAATCAATGCTAAACACAACTGCTTCCCACTTTGGATATTTTTGTAAAATCTCTCCCTAACTTTAGGTTAAAGCTGTTGGTCATGTTTTGAGTCCTTTGGAATGTTAGAAATAAGCTGGATATTAGCAAACATGTTAATATTTGTTTCTGTTTCTGAAGCTGAATTTTATAGACATGAATACATAGTGAACAGCCCAGTCTGCGCTTCTAAAAAAAAAAAAAAAAAAATCTGTATTATTTAATGGCTCGTAAATTCTTGTCTCCAGTTTTATGGAAAAGGATGGGACGGAAGAGATTTCCAAGTGAAATCTTTAATCTTCATTAAAGTGAATTGAGGAAACATCAAAAACAAAATATAGAGAAAGGAAACAAAATATAATTATGTAGTGATTTAGAAGTGGTTTAGAGAGGAAACCCGAGGCTATGACAAAACGTAAACAAGCAAGTTAAGGCCAACCATTTGGTCAAAAATACACAGCATCAAAAGCCAATGATCATCATTTTAGGGTAAGGCTCCACTATACGCTTTAATGCATGCAGCTTTAACCACTGGTGAATTGAGCACTCCCCATTGATATAGCTAAAGTATCGCCGGTATCCGTATCCATTGCTTTCATTGCTATTTTTGAGAAAATAGGTCTCTGTATACTTCTGCTCACAGTAAAATGCCTGGTGGGAGAAGTAGACATAGACCCCTGCAGAACCTCAGGAACGTCATTGTTGGCCTCTCCGAAGTGGTCTGCTGCTAGTTTTATGTTTGCCACATGTGGTTAAAGAACCACAGTATACTGTGAGCACACATTTTGTTCTTTAGTTATATGTGAAATATTTTGAATTACAAAATAGCATCTGTCTATTTATCTAGACACACTGTTATTATCTAATTAAATAATTAGATAATTAGTATTATGATACGGTTGTCACTTACAAGATTTACTTTTGGAATTCCCAGCATGCTTCTCCTGGGTGGATTCGTTTCCACCCTGTAAAAACTCCATTAGGTTTAAGTATCAGGTGAGGAGTGGTTGTAGAATAGCTGTCTAAAACCATTATTTTCTACTCTGATTGCTACAGCACTAATGTGAAGTTGACACAAGAATGTTTCCAAATCTATACTACACCCAGCAAAACGGGTACAGGCCTCTGACCAGTCTGCTTCCAAATGACAGAACCCTTGCATGTCTTCTCTTAGCATCTCAAATGCCAGTTTGGCTTGCTTATTGCATGCACTGAACATTTCAGGATTAGTGAATAGCTTTTGCTTGCCTTGCTTATATGTGCACCAGTGCACAATAAGTCGAATCATGATGGCGTGTTTCCAAAAGTGTATTATATAATGATCAAAAGGCAAATTACCTGTGCATGCAAAGTCATGTGAATGAGCTTTGTAATTTTGCGACCATCTTTAGAATCCAAATCGGCCCGGAATTTGCCATATCGCACAATTTGATGAATATACAAAGATCACAAAGTGGCGCACAGACATGAGTTCGGATCTACTACATGACTTTGGACTTCGATGAATACGCCCCTCAAAGTCATCCCTACTCTATAGTATTTTTCAATTTTAATGGTTTCCGCCCCAAATTGTATTTTCAGCTTATGTTCTCCACACAAGAAATTACTTCATTTATAAAAGAGAATAACGTTTATTTCTTTATTTAAGCTTGTTTGAAAAGCGCCAGCATACAGCTTAATGTTAAAGTCTACAGATGGACTGGTTTATTTTATTTTACAAGCAGGTTAAAAGCTGAATAAAAAAAAAAACACATACAAAAACCCTTATTTAAAAATAAAAAATGATTACAACCTTTTTGTTGCGTTACCGAATTTTAGCCTGGGGTGATTTCCCTGCATCTACTTACAATAAAACAAAGTACAACAGCGGCAAAAATGGTTCGCCCCAAATCAGCCTCTGGTACATAAAAAAGGGAAAACAGCAATCTGATATCTCCTTATAATAAGGGCTGTACGGCTAGAAGCGTAACTTTATCCACAAGTAAAACAAACCGCTGAGAGTTTACTAAGTTATTTCCCTCTGTTAGCAATTTGGAAAACTCTGGTTTCCTCACACATTGAAATAAAATTTTCATATTAAAATAGCAAGAATTGTAATAAAAAAAAGATGTGTACATCCATGCTGGAAAGGTCGGGGCTGTAACTGCCACACTTAAGGAATAGATCAACCAAACCTGGAGGGTGGAATGGGGTATTTAATCAATGAGTGAAGGTGCTAAAAATGATCATTTTGACCTTTAGAACTAGGAAAATTGACACTTGTAAACAACTTCACCCGCTGACACTGGCAAACTCTATCAGTGGCAGTTCAGCGTTTTCCCACGTTCCCTATAGTTACAGAGCCAAAAATGTAGAGAAACTGGTTTTACACCAAGGGGCTTATTCATAAAGTGAGAATTCGACTGCCGAAGTGAATTCTCATCACTTTGCGTTCTTGACAGTTGCAAATTCTCTACTCCTTATTCGCTAAACAGAGTATACCAATAGTGAAGTCAGGAGCACATCAGTAGCCATCCCTTGCATAGCGAGGTGTGGTGAGTTAAGACAGTAGCAGCCCTGCCATCAGCCCCCTAATTTGCCACTTTAATCTGGCAAAGTAAAACTGGTGAATCTGGCACAGTACACCTTATCAAATTCTCAACTGCGACAGACTCCAATGCCCAATGAATAGGCAAATTACCTGTGTGCGCAAAGTGCTCTGCAATTCCGTCATTTTCGTAAGCAGCCAAATTGTTCACAAATTTGCCACATTGCAACGTTTGCTGAATACTGATGGGGTAATTCAGCAAGGTGCGAACTCACCTTGTGATGCTTCGATTCACTTAGCAAAAATGGTTACGCGCTGGCTTCTCTCCTACACGCACACATCAGCGCACGCTTTAAAGGTATTCCAGTCTCCTCGCGACCACTCGAGTCTCCTCGCGAGACTGGAATACCTTTAAAGCGTGCGCTGATGTGCGCGTGTAGGAGAGAAGCCAGCGCGTAACCTTTTTTGCGAAGTGAATCGAAGCATCACAAGGTGAGTTCGCACCTTGCTGAATTACCCCCTGAATATGGGGAAGTTGCTAATAAATGTGAATTCACACCTTTACACAACTGTTTGGACTTACATGAATAACCCCTTAACCTTTAATTTTATAAATATCACATTGTATTGAAATGAAATAACGGGACTCTACAGAACATGTAAAAATAATAAGACCAAGGGATTTTTAAAGGTCTACCAGGATTCTTCTTTTACATTTTTAAACTGTTGTTAAAGGAGAATTAAAGGCATAATCCATAATTTAGTATTATGTCAGTAACACAGAAAGCTTTTATGTTACTTCCTTTCAGTCCTCTACGGGCTTTCTGTTTGGCTGGAAAACTCTTTCTGTACCGGCTTCATAGGCTCATAGGGCGATGCGAATACACAGATGGCGCTACATTACTTTCATATACTAGGACTCGCAAATCAGAGCAGTCACTGTCACTGGTGGAGTGTGCTGACAGTAGGATGGCAGCCACAGCTTTGCAGGAGGCATTCATAAAACCAGGACAACTGGTGCTTGATCATTTTTACAATAGCAGTTCAGCTTGACAGCTCTTCAAATACACTGTCTAACCTTGTCCATGTAAGGAGTCATGATTCAGTCCGTAATATGTAGGTTAATGGATAACCAAGAAAACAATGACATAGTCAAGCTCAATCTTAGCTGCCTAAGAGTCAAAGGTTGTACCCAGCACTAGCCACAACCTGGAGCTCACACTAAGGGGGGAATTCACCATTGTCCGAAGTAGTGCGAACAGTTCGGGCGACTGCG